>CANYBF011760945.1:0-14901 GCA_948192965.1 Dalechampia spathulata | reverse complement strand
GCAGTATAAGGGTATCGTTCATTGGGACCAAGAGCGGCTAAGTACTAGCTATTAATTTTATTGATTATCTAGGCAAATCAACATTATAGTTTATTTAATTAACTGAAAGCATAAACCAACTACTAAATATATATAATATATAATTAAACCTAAGGTTGAACGATGATAAACAAAGATTAAACCTTCATTATCAATCTAATTACCAACTTCAAAGCAGTGTTTAGATGCAAAGTTCTTTCTTCCAAAAGAGTCTTTACCTACTAAAACTAAGCTAACATTCTACTTTCGTGACTGTTAAGATTAACTTTAGCGATTAAGTTCATTTACTACACCTTGTGCCTCTAAATTAATTAACTCCTATGTCTAGGCAGTTATCATTCGGTGTTCTTAAATTTGTTCAGTTAAATTAAACCTTCTTTCAAAGCGATTAACAAAACTAATTCAACGTTTTCATGTTAAAAGGGCCCGTTCTAACAATCAAATATCATAAGTATGAATCGTAATTTAAGAACATAAAGAGGTAAGTGAATTCATAAATAGGAAGGAATTAAATATGTTCAAATCATCATCCAATCCTTACAACTACTATCAAATCATATCTTTAAAATAAATAAAGCAAAAGGGCATGAAGAATAAAGAAAATAAAACCATAATAAATGTTTAAAACTAAAATATAAAAAAATGGAGATGAAAAGAATCTCGATCAATTCCGCTGCTGCTGCTATTCTGTCTTCTATTCTTTTCGATTCCTCCTCAGCTACTTCCTGTCTTCTATTCTTTTCGATTCCTCCTCAGCTACTTCCTCAATGTCTTGATGAAAGACTATGAATAAGAACAGAAAATAGAAGAGAAGATTAGCAATCAAACTAGTTGAATCTCACATTCTCTCCATCTCCCCCTAAACCTAAAATCCTAACCTAGACTCTCATAATCCGGAGTGAATGAATGTCTCTGAATGTCTCCCCCTCGTTCTGAATGAATAAAACCCTAAAATAATTATCTTCAATAATGTAAATGAATCTTAATCGTGCATTATTATGATCCTAGGGCTAGAAAAAGAAGGGCAAAAGTGACCTAAATGCATCACACGAGTCGTGTAAATAATACACAAGTCGTGTAGCTTTCGAAACGACCAAAAAATGAAGAATAAAAGAAGTGCAAATGGTACACGAGTCGTGGATGCCATCCACGACTCGTGAATGATCCGTATGCCATGAAAAACAAGGGAAATAAAGAAGGTCGAGCCTTACACGACTCGTGTAAGGCATACACGAGTCATGTATGACTCGCCAATGCTATAAAAAGCCTTTTTTCTAAACTTAAATGAGGAAATTAAAGTTCTAAAACCTAAAACTATGATTTAACTATAAAATAACACTTAAAAAACTTACTAAATGCATGTAAAATCCATTTAAGTAAAGCTAATTTCTAAGCTATATGAAATATCATGAGAATTATGCAAAATATGTATGAAAATGTATGAAATTATGCTAAGTATATAATATACGAGTATGATGCATGAGAATGTAAATAATGCATGAAATACTATATTATATACCTATGTTTGAAGGGAAAAATATGAAAATAATACTTAAAAGCATATTATATTAAGGAGAAAAATATAGGTGAAAATCATGATTATCATTCACCCCTTTCATAAAAATTAAAATTCTTTTTAAAATAGTAAAATTTAGAATTTTATAAATCCATGTTGAAATATCTCGGCAAGAAATTGGATAGTTTAAAATTCAAACAATTATGAAATGCTGTAATAGTTTATTGTTATGTTGACATCTCCCCCCACTAACTCCAATAATTAGATTATTCCAAGGAAGATTTTGGCTCCACGATGTCGTGATAATTGGCCTAACTTCATATATCCCCTAAATCTTAGGCGTTCCATCCCTCCATTTATTATTTTAATCAATATTTTAAATATTTAACGATTTTAAATTAATTTCATAATGTAATTTAACTTATTTATTTACTCAATAAGTTATATTATTTACACCCCACAAATTTTTATAAAAAACATTTATATTTAAGAAATTTATTGAAGTTAAGTTGCTAAAAGAAGTTGTATTAAGATATCCAACTTCTTATAATTTATTTTATTTGATGATGATTATTGGATTATTTGATAAGATGGAATTCGAATGAAGAAATTTAAATATTTCATGTATTTAAAAAATTTCAATCATTTAATAATTAAAAAATTGAAACAATCTATTGAATCATTAAAATATATAAAATTTATATTTTAAATTAAATAAAAAATTAAAATTTTATTAATTTAAAGATGGAAATGCCTTTCTGGCAGCAAGTCCCCCGGTTTTCAGTTTTTATAATGAAGGCAGCCTTTCACCTCATTGGATCACATATATAAAAAAGGGTAAATTTAAAGGTGCACTACGCACCATCATGCCCCAACTTGGTGATTCTTATTATGATATAGGATTGTACTAGACATTCATAGCATTATTTTATTTTATTTTATTTTATTTTTGAATATTGGGATTAAATAATTATTTTAAAGTTCATATAATGATAAAATCAAAAATAAAACTATTATAATTCATGAAACATACGTATAAATTTCCTAAAACTAATATTTTACAAAATATTTAGTTTCTTTAAACCATGATTAGATATAAAAATATGAAAAGTTAAAAAAATACAAAGTCCAAATTAATTATTAAAAATTAAAGAAATACTATAAAATAATAAATTATCATGTTAATTTGATATGACATATAATTTTAAAAATATTTAAACGTATATTAAATTTAAAATAAAATGAGATAAATATAAGATTATATTAAGATATAATATAATTAAATGATATCTTAATCTGGTATCAGATTAAATTCAAAAACGAAATTCGAATGGATTTAAAAAAATATCATCCATTTTTGATTGGCTTGATCTATGAACGTTCCGATTCTTCCACCGGCTCACGTGATAAACACATGCATTCCAAGTGACAACAGCAGTGATGTCATATCTCCAAAAAAAGAAATATTAATTCAGATGTATCTAAAATGAACATGAATTCCCAATTTGATGTGTATCTGAAATTAGCTCACCAATTAATGTTCAAATAATGAAATAACAGGATAAATATTAAAATAATATTTAAATGTAGATATCTAAAATGCTCTTTATTACATAATGATATATTTTGTCAAAATAAATATTAGATATACCGATAAAAATCATAAAAATATTTTAATATTTTTATAACGAAAATCTTTAAATTAAACAGTAACAGTTTATATAAATTATTTAATAACTTAATCAGATCATCAAGCTTGTTTTTAGAAATTAGAAGGAATAATATTGGCATATAACTTGTTCAAGCTTGATGGACTGCTTTAGTGTAATAAATCTACAGTGAAAGTGAATGGAGGAAAGTGTAGCATGACATGAGTGGTGACGCCATACTACCCCACCGACCTGCCCATGCATCTTCTATAAAACCACACTCCTCACCTTCAAGTTTTTCCCATCTCCAATCACTCCTACTCCACTACACATGTCTTCTAAATACTTGCTAGCCTTGCTCCTTCTTGGAGCATTAGCGTTCCTCTCTTCTGTCTCTTCTTCATTTGCTGATCATTCTCACCCTCCGCAAGGGAAAGGAAAGAGACCCCCTCATGGGCACCTTTTGGCTGAAGATTCTTTCCAACCTTCTAAGGGCGAAGGAAAATTTCCTCCTCAGCATAAACCACCACACAAGCCTCCACATGAACAAAAACCATTTAATAGACGTCTTTTACAGGTAGATTTTGAGCATTACCACGAGGGTAAAGGAGGAAAATCATCACCTCATCATGGTCATTTTTTGGTTGAAGAGGAAGTTGAGGATTCATACAAAGGAAAGGATGAGAAGCCACCAATAAAGCACAAGCCTCCACATGGACATTTATTGACCGAGGAGGAAGTTGATGATTCACACAAAGGAAAGGGCGAGAAGTCACCACCAAAGCACAAGCCTCCACACGGACATTTATTGACCGAGGAGGAAGTTGATGATTGGCACAAGCCACCACCAAAGCACAAGCCCCCACAAGGACATTTATTGGCTGAGGAGGAAGTTGATGATTCGCACAAAGGAAAGGGCGGGAAGCCACCTCCAAAGCACAAACCTCCACACGGACATTTATTGGTCGAGGAGGAAGTTGATGATTCGCACAAAGGAAAGGGCGGGAAGCCACCTCCAAAGCACAAGCCTCCACACGGACATTTATTGGCCGAGGAAGTTGATGATTCGCACAAAGGAAAGGGCGAGAAGCCACCTCCAAAGCACAAGCCTCCACACGGACATTTATTGGTCGAGGAGGAAGTTGATGATTCGCACAAAGGAAAGGGCGAGAAGTCACCTCCAAAGCACAAGCCTCCACACGGACATTTATTGGTCGAGGAGGAAGTTGATGGTTCGCATAAAGGAAAGGGCGAGAAGCCACCTCCAAAGCACAAGCCTCCATACAAACCTCCATCGTCCAACTAAGTACTTCTTTGGGCGATAAATGGTTAAGAATAAGAAATAGAAGTTTATTCTTCTGTTATTTGCTTTCTTTGCATGGTCCGCTTATTAGTATATATTTTGGCTATCAGAATGTATGTGTAATACATGAGTAACATCCTCTAGTTGGTTGTTTTAATGCAGATTATCGTTATATATTCGAGTGTTTGGAGACTTTTGCTAACATAGAAAGCGTACAAAAAAGACATCAACGTCCTAACCCACCCTGTTGTTTCGCCACATGAAAATATTTGGTTCCAAAATAAAGTCAATGGAAAATGATTTAAGACAAACACATGCTAATATAATGATTTCTGTTGATGATTTAACTGATAATCCAACGTTAGATTAGGAAGCTAATTCTTATAATTAGGTACCGACCAGGCCAAAAGATGCTACTTCTTGTACTTGATTATCATTTTAAACTCTACAATGTAACATATAATAAGTAAACATTAATTACAATTAACCAGTGAATGAATAAAGTGTCAAAGAAATAAGATAAAGTAATTAATATTAAAATTTCATTCTATATAATCCAAGAAAATAGATAATTTAGTTTTCATTATTTATTACTTCTAATTTTATTATCAAGTTTTAACTTTTGAATCAAATTAACAATTAAAAAAAAGTTCAAATAATTGAAAATCGAACACCCATGCTTCAAAATTATTCTCTTTTACTGTTTTGATAGTTTTAAATTTAACAAGTTACCATCTTATGACTACATTGGAACTGCCTTTAACAAAAATGTGTTTTTAATTATTAATAAGCATATTAAATGCTACAATAAAATTTTCTCGATTTTCAACAGAATATACAATAAATTTTTATATCAAGAAAATGAAACGTAAAAAAAAAATACATTTAAGTAATTGATAAAATATATAGTTTGTTTACCAGTTCAACTAAAATAAACAAACAAGATATGTCATAAGTTATATTTTATAACAAATTTAAAACAACGTTTAATATTTTAATTAAATCACAACTCATTTTAGGCTATAATTTATGTGTTAACTTTTTAAAAATTTAGAAAATGTTTTATGAAAATAACTCTTATGAATTTTTAAAGTTTTTTTTGATATTTCCTTTATCTTTTCATTATTTCACATTGATTTTAAAATAAAATACTAATATTATTAATTTATATTTTAAACTATTATATATATGCTCAATTATTAATAATTAATATATAATAATAAATTATTATTAAAATAACTAATAATTATTTAAATAGGAATATGAATATGAATACAAATATCATATTGTTTGATTTATTTATATAAAAAATGGTACTTATTAGTAGGATTTGTAAAAAATATTTTTGCACTTGTGATGATTAGTAAATAAAATAAAATTAGCCAAAAGGAAGATCCGCTAAAGTACAAACAGATGCAACGACATTGCTGACGTCAAGTTCCGTCCATGTGCTTTATTTCAACGACGGAGCATTTGCCCGGAACAGCGACATTCAACTAATATTCAAATGACCTTTTATTTGATGAGGGAAAATTATAATTTTTCATAATTAGGTTCATATGTTTTATTTTATTCTAAAATTATATTTGTGGTTGTTATTATTAAAAAATAATAATATTTTTTTATTGTTTGCTAAAAGAAATATTTAAAATTTCATTACATATAAATATTATATCTAATAATAAATATATTTATTACAATAATTAATAGATTTTTGATTGAATAAATCATTTAATTCTTAATTGTTGATTTTTTAAATAATATTTATGATTTCAATATTATTAATACCATATAATATTATATCATATTACATGTAAATATCATATCATATCATAATTATTATCAATATATTAAAATTATTTTTCACAATAACAATTTTAATATAAAGGTAATTTTTTTAATGGTATTAAAATCATCATCTTAATAAAAAAATAATCATATTATTAAGGAAAGTAGAATGTTAAAACTGTTTTTAAAAGCCATTAATTATATCTTTAATCGCTAAACTACAAGAGATGCAACGACATTGCTGACGTCAAGTTCAGGGCATGTGCATTGAAGGAACTGTCGGAAACATTTTTGCGGATGTGATCTTCGGCGAATATACGGACGCCGTTTATTAATGAAAGGAATATTAATGAGAGGAAATTATTATAATTTGTTATAATTAACTTCATATATGTTATGTATTTTATTTTATTATGAAAAAGTATTTATGATTGTGATTATTAAAATTAATAATATTCTTTTATTATTTGTTAAAAAAAATATTGCTTCATGGTCTAATGTGAATCATGAAATATCAAAGGATATCAATTTCTTATAAATATACATAAAAACTCGTATTCATAAAAAAATTTAAAATCCACATTAATCATGAAAAATATCTTTAAAACCAAGACCAAAGACTATAATAATGTCATTCAATTTGATATTATTTAGCAAGCTATCATATTTATAAAAACTTAGAAAAAAAAAATTAAACTTCTTCGTATTAATAATTACATTTTCTGGGAAGAACATGCAATAAACAATGCTTATGCAACCTTGTTAAAACGGCGTCGTGACAATGAATTAATCTTACTGTAGGAATGGCGGAAAGCAACAAGGACAAGAGTATATATAAATTACAGTTTGCAGAAAAGAAGAAGAAATATGTGCATTTCCACCCTACGAACTTCCAAGGACTTTGTTAAAGCTTTAAGCAAGTAGGTACGATATGATGAGCTCATAATTAATATTAATATTAATATTAATATATTAAGGGATAAACTTATCTTCATTAAACAAATCTAAGGCCTTCTAATCTTTTTCAGTGTTATTTAGTCATATGTATATGCATGTATGTAGTCAAAAGTTCTTACCTTTTATTTCTCTTTTAACATTCACAATCTTTCCTTTTGGACCATCCTTACATGGATTTCACTAATTATATACAATATTCTAAAGATAATTGTCAGAATATTAAAGTTCTATTAAATTATTGTTAGATCTTATTAAAAACCAAAAAGCTATTATGAGAATATTTTTCCAAAATTTATTATTTATATAATAATTTTAAATGCATGTTATTTTAATATTTTTTTTATTAATTACCAAAATTTCCCACCCACTTAGCCGATTTTTACGTATAGTATTATTATAGCACATGTTGTAGATTGTTTAGTTCCGATTTTTACGTATAGTATTATTATAGCACATGTTGTAGATTGTTTAGTTAGGTCATGATAATAACATTTTTACAACTTCCGCTCAACATTGACCAAATTGAATGTGTTTTATTATTTATTTATTTATTTTATATTAATTGATTTTGATTTATATATAAAATTATAAATTATTATGAGAAATAAAATAAAATAAAATAAACATCAAAATAGATGCAAAAGATATGAATTTTAAACTTTTTTCAAAACAATCAATTGGCTATTTACGAGGTTGATTTTTCAACACTTGATTAGGATTTTTTTTATATATCTCAGTCTCACGTAGAAATAGAAATTAATTTATGAATAAATTTTATTGAAATTTTTTTAAAAATTATTAACACATTTACTTAAAATAAATATTATAAATTTTATAATATTCCACGTCATTTGATATATAATTCTAATAAATTATACTATGAGTTCTCATTTACATTGGAGCCTGCGACATTTAAGGAAGAAGTGGTGACAACAGCAGTGATGTCACCGCTCTAAGAAAAACGGAATTAGTGCGTAAATTAATAACATAAATAGTAAGAATTATAGTGAAAACTAATAAAAATAAAATAAAATTACACAAGTACATAAAAATATTAATAATAAAGTGTACGTACTAACTAAAAATATTAATAATAGTAATATGAATTTTATTAAAAAAAGGAAGAAGACTTGATATGAAAAATTCCTAATTTAACCAAATTTATGTCCGTGCAATTACTTCATATAAAATGCTGACCTTTTTTCACGTTGGAAAAAGTTATATATTTGAGATCTGTAAAGAGTTCTAATCTGTGTCATGAAGTTCTTGTTTTTCCATGTAATTGCCCAATTTTTTACTGTAAAACATAGAATGGATCGACCATGAATGTAATATCTTAAGGGGGAGAAGGAGCAACCTTTGCCAGTTTGTCAAAGATTTGAGCTGAATGGGACCCAATGAATTCGGCCGGATCATGTAATAAGAGGGCCGAGTCGACCTGGAACTTGACTGTTCAGTGTACTCAAGGCTTGTGCTGGAGTAAGTTAATTGGTGAAAGTGAAGTATGACATGGGTAGTGACGCCATACTTCCCCACCGACCTTCCCCATGCAACTCCTATAAAACCCACACCCAACCTTCAAGCTTTGGCATCACCACTTACTCAAAACTCAACTCAAAATGTCTTCTAAATACTTGCTAGTTTTGTTCCTTCTCGCAACATTAGTATTCCTCTCCTTTTCCCCTTCATCATTCGCTGATAAGCCTCCTGAAGGTAGAGGAAGGAAACCTCCTCCTAAGCATAAACCACCCCATGGCCACCTTTTGGCTGAGGATTCTTTTCAACCTCCTAAGGGTGAGGGAGAAAAATTTCCACCCAAAAACAAGCCACCGCATAAGCCTCCACATGGACAACAACCATTAAATAGACGTCTTTTACAAGTAGATGTTGAGGAGGACTCCCATAAAGGCAAAGAAGAGCATTTACCACCAAAACATAAGCCACCACATCATGGCCATCTTTTGGTTGAGGAAGAGGTTGAAGATTCACATAAGGGAAAAGGTGAGAAGCCACCTCACAAACCACCACATCATGGACATCTATTGACTGAAGAAGAAGTTGAGGATTCACGTAAAGGAAAAGGTGAGAAGCCACCTCCAAAGCACAAACCACCACATCATGGACATCTACTAGCCGAAGTAGAAGCTGATGATTCACATAAAGGAAAAGGTGAGAAGCCACCTCACAAACCACCACATCATGGACATCTATTGACTGAAGAAGAAGTTGAGGATTCACGTAAAGGAAAAGGTGAGAAGCCACCTCCAAAGCACAAGCCACCACATCCTGGACATCTACTAGCCGAAGTAGAAGCTGATGATTCACATAAAGGAAAAGGTGAGAAGCCACCTCACAAACCACCACATCATGGGCATCTATTGACTGAAGAAGAAGTTGAGGATTCACGTAAAGGAAGAGGTGAGAAGCCACCTCCAAAGCACAAGCCACCACATCCTGGACATCTACTAGCCGAAGTAGAAGCTGATGATTCACATAAAGGAAAAGGTGAGAAGCCACCTCCAAAGAACAAGCCACCACATCATGGACATCTATTGATGGAGGAAGAAGCTGAGGATTCACGTAAAGGAAAAGGTGAGAAACCACCTCCAAAACACAAAGCACCACATCATGAACATCTATTGACTGAAGAAGTTGGGGATTCACGTAAAGGAGAGAAACCACCGCACAAGCCTCCACACAAACCTCCATCTAGCAACTAAGTGTTCCCTTTTTCTAATTTTAGATAAATAGTTAAGAATAAGAAACAGAAGTATATTCTTCTGTTGCTTGCTTTCTATGTATGTTTCACGTTGCATGTACTTTGGCTTTTGATATATATATATATATATGACGGTCGGCTTCTTTTATGTAGATTATAATCACATATTGGAATGATTTGAGAGTCCTGCAAATGTTTTATCTCATTTAATATTTATTTGCACCAACAGTACAAAATGACACGAACTTTGGAGGCTTTCCTTGTAGTTTCGCCGCATGCAAACATCTCGTCTTCAAAGAAAGTCAACATGCTAATATAATGATCGCTGTTTATGATTAAATTGGCAATGGAGCATTAGAGTAGTTCACTAATATCCTTTTCTTATCAACCTTAATATCTTGCCAAAAGATTAAAATTTTCACGGACTCTCTGCTTCTGATTTTGATTCTACTGCTGACTCAAAGGAGATCTTACCAAATGGAATATAAATTCTATATGCAAATTACCGTAATACATCTTCATAATTATCCTTTTTATGTATTAATATTCTTATGAAATAATTGTTACATATGTTATCAATATTAAATTTCTTAAATGTGTTAGCAGTTTATGATTATGAAGAGTTTTTCAATAATTATATGAATTAAAATTCAAATAATCAACAAAATTAGATACACCAATGTAATTTCATTAATTTTAATAATATATATATATATATATATTATTTCACAAAAAATTTGATGTATGATCAAATATTTTATTCCAACTCATACACGTAAATATTGGATAATATCTTTTATTTTGATAATAATAATAATAATAATAATAATAATAATAATAATAATAATAATAATGTTTTGTTGAGGGTTGATAAAATTCAATTAACCAAAATATCGGATAAGCTACAAAAGATGCAAACGGCATGGATGACGTCAATGCATGTGGTTTTAAAGAAACATTAGCGGGACCTTCAACGAATACCCCAAATGACATGTATTAATAATTATAGTTATTCACCATTTTATTCACAATCCATTTCACTATTCCATTAGAGTAAAATTATAAATAATAATAATAATAAAAAAATAAAACTTGAAAAAGATTCGTATTGATCATCGTATTAACAAGAAAGTTCCAAACACTACGGCTAAATGCACCATTTTGATGGGTATGATCCATCGAAATTAGATACACCAAAATCCATGTGGCCTTGTTTTTAAATTTAAAAGTAGCCATCTGGGTTTGATTTAGTGGGTGGCAGGTTGATCATGTGACTCATGTCAATGCCATGTACCAAATTTGTTTAAAATGAGCATAAAGATGTGAACAAAATAAGGATTTTGAGAAAATTACATTATTATCCCAATTTTTTAAAAATAAATTAATCTTATCTTAACTGGTCGTTATGATCATGATTATTATAATAGAATTAAAAAAATTAGATAAAATAGTAAAAGAGAATGGATATAAATTTGAAAAGTGATATATGCAAATAATAATTTTAATAAATAAATAAATAAAAGAAGATGATGATGGAGGTAGCAAATGCAGACAAGGACAGAGTGATTTTGCTTGTAACTCAATTATGCACATATTCAAATTTAATTTCAATGCGAGTAGGTAAATTTAAACTTGGAGGACGCCCATCCCATCCCCGCATATACCTGAAAGCTCGCTACTGCATTTTCAAAGGCACGTGTTCTTCTGATAAGCTTCCAATTCAGTATTAAAAAGGCCACCTTCAGTGTCCAGCTGCTCAAGCTTTAAAACGTTCCTAGTTGGAGCATTAATCCTCTCAACAACCCAGCATTCGATGCTCAAAACCCACCACAAAGGAGGCCACCTCGTGGAAGGCCACCTGGCGGAAGAAGGCTTTTTTCATTGCAGAAAGGAAATTGTCATCCAAGTGATTCCAAAATAGCACATGCCATTAACTAGCTGTTGATGCTTGATGCTTAATGATGTTGTTGCATGTTTCAATAAGAGCTGAAGTACTCTACTTGTTCTTATTCAGCAGAGGATTATCATCCTGCTATCAACTACTTGTGCGAAATCGTGCTCATGTGTTTTTACTAGGTTTGGTCATTATGGATTTCAGCGTTGGTTCTGATGCTTTTGCTTAGTCGATGAGTTTCCTCATCATACCATATATAAAATAAGAAGCAGATTTATGTAAGTTGCATTTTGTTAAGAAAAGACAACTTATATAATAGATTTTCAGCATCAGATATTGTAAAATAGATGACTGCAGACATGGTAATATTTCTGACAGTCAATTGAAGCAGAAACTGAAGCAAAGAGACAGTAACCTGCTACTAAAATCAATTATAATTTGAAGAAGCATTCTTATACAATAATACAAAACTATAAACCTTGAAACATATTATGTGCAAGAACAGGAACACAAGAAAAAACGTTGCTATTTGTAAATATAGATCATCATTTAAAGAAGTCAGTCATGGACAACTAGTTTCTTGTATGCTTCACCAGCTATGGCTAAATTCATCACCACCTCAGGATCCACAATTCCACCTTCCTCCAAGAACAGAGTCAAGAGATTTTTCGAGAATCCACTAACTAACGCAACTCCACTCTGCTTAGCCACCACAGGAGTAGATGACGAGTTTCTAAGATTCCAAAATACAATTTCTGGCACCTTATTATATCCTTTCTCCTTGAATTTCCTTTGTATAACTTGATAATCAGTTTCCCATCCACTGAATTTTTCTTCTTCTTCATTTCCCTGCTCCTCATCTGAATTCCAATCCCGACGAAAATCATAATGTCCAGACGCAGCATCGAACTCCATATCACTAAAAACAAATACCCTTTTAATCAACTGATCATCGCTCAACTTGTTTTCAACCGCAACATCCAAAATCTTGTCAAACACCTTTTGAAAGTCAGTATTTGCACCCCAATCCATTTCCCTTACAAACCTGGTCTTTTCAAGTAATGTATCTCCCTCAATCAAATGAATCTCAGGATTCTCACTAAAAGTAATAACCTTCCCTTTCCAAGGTTCCTCGCTAAGCTCAGACACTAACAATCCAAGAGCCACGCTAACTTCCATAGGAACCCCAGTCATACTGCCTGAAACATCACTAACGGCAATGCAATTGCTTAGCTTCCCCTTCTTTGTCAAATCATCAACCATTCTTGCCCATTGAAGTTCGGCAACCTTCCCACCATCTTCATCTTTTAAAGCTCCGATTATTTCATGAGGAAGCAATGCTCCTGCAGCGATCTTTGCCTTCCCACTCTTTACACTTTCTAAATATGCCTGAAATCTATCTTTATCATGCTTAAAAAACAAAGCTTTATATGTTTTCATTGCTATAGAAGCAACCCTATTGTAAGGAAGTGCATTCCATTCCTTTGCACTCATATATATCTCAGGCAACTCTAATATCTTACGCAATGGAACTAAAACTTCCTTCCTTAATCTGTCCCTAACACGAAAAGCATAATGTGATTCTTCCATTTCTTTATATTCGGTGCAGCTTTCACGAGGGAAAATCCCACGCGCAATAGCTTCACATATCAAAGTAGCTTTATCAAAAGAAGAGTCAATTGAAGGGCACCATTTTGCAGCTAGGCTTACTTTATTATAATGCTTTGAATTTAACGCCTCAATATCAGATTTTAAGAAATCTACGAACAATTCCGCAATTGAATCGAATAGAAACCGATAATTTGCATCCAATTTGTACTTGTTTAAAGCTTTAGCAGCTTTAGCCAACTCTCTTTCTTTCCTCAAAACTCTTGCAGTCTCCTTATCAATAAATGGAGTCGCTTCTCCTTCTTTCTCGTTCATTTCCTCCATTGTTTGGCGCTTTTCTGCATTGAATTTTCCTCTCTTAGAAACTCTTTTACTTCGTCCTTTCCCTCTCTTTCTATTGATCCATTCTTGCTTCTGCAATTTTCTAATTTCAATTCCTTCAAGAATCCTATAGAGAATCTCAGGAAAATCTTTGAAATATCCAAAATCAGCAAATGCTTTAAGATTGAAAGCGAGTGTTTTCGGATGGTGTTTATGGAGCCAAATCGCAGCCGCGTAAAACCCTTCTTTATCAGACTTACCGGTACCCCTAACACCTCGTAAATTACAAACAAGTTTCAGAGTAACCAAAGGATCATGATTCCATGCCAATTCAAGTCGTTGGATCAATTGATCAGACGGCGTATCGGGCACAATATGAAAAAAGAAATCAAGGCAAGGATTACCTGTAGACAGGAAAGTAAGAGAAGAGTTCTCTGTCAGACCCATCGGCGGTTGATCAGATAAATCAAGGTGTGCTGTTTGGGTGACAGGTGAGTCATAGGATGTTTCAATTGGCAAGTCAAGCGGCGGTTTAGCAGCCACAGCAGGTGGCCCGAGGAGGTTAGAAGTAGTGACCATGTAGGAAGTATTGAGGTCCAACCGTAGAGAACCGGTGAAGAAGAGACGGCAGGTAAGGGAAATACCTTAGCTTGAGGAAATGCGGAATTTGGGTGCAGAGATGATGAGAATAAATGGGAAGTGAAATCAGGGTATCTGTTACGCTTGCCTAAGCGTGGCTTCCAAGGAACTCGGTTTTCCTTTAAATGCATTCTTATCTAATTTAATATCCAAATATATAATAAAATATACACAAATTACGAAATTTATTATATATACTAAAATTGGGCTTGCAGTTTGCAATTTACTCGTTGATGGGCCTGCTATGTGGCAACTGGGTCCGACTTCTAATGGGAGATTTTCAAAACTAACAGGTGCCAAACTTTTTTTTTAACTTTGATAACTTTCTTTTTTTTTTTCAAAAATACCAAAATTTTTAAAAAATCATATAAACTTAAAATAAGAAAATATCAATTCAAAATCTCATGAGATTTTACCAACTAAATACACTCCTAATCAAATTTAACTACATAAAATAAATATAATTTA
>CANYBF011760695.1:0-21628 GCA_948192965.1 Dalechampia spathulata | reverse complement strand
AGTTGATGTCCAAAAATGGCAGTTGCACTTTGACAGCACAGTCAACAGAAGAGGTGCAGGTGTAAGAGTTATGATAATCACTCTTAAAGGTGAATTAATAATGCTTTCAAAGCGGCTGAGCTTCTCAGTCACCAATAATATGGCTGAGTATGAAGCATGTCTCTTTTGGCCAGATTTACAGATATTCGGTGATTTGATGCTAGTCATTCACCAATCTACGGTTGAGTGGGAAGTCAAAGAGGAAAGGCTCAAGCCTTATGCTGAATACATGAAGCTCATGGTCCGTAATTTTAGCTCCTGCCAATTTATTCACATGCCGCGTGAAGAAAATCAAATGGCCGACGTCTTAGCCATACTGGCTTCAGTCTATGAATAACCGCAGAGTCAAATTCAACCTGTATTCATCAAACAGTTGAAGATTCCTTGCTATTTTGGAGAACGGGTTATGATGCTAGACCCATCAGACGAGATCCCATGGTACACAGATATCATGAACTTTTTGAAGACTGGAACTTACCCAGAAGAAGCCAATAGAACTGATAAGCTAGCTCTATGCAAGCTAGCAACCAACTTCACCTGGCATCAGGGTGTTCTTTACAGAAGAACAGCAGATGGTCTACAACTTCGATGCATATCGGGGAAAGATATTGAGTCAGTCCTGGAAACGATACACACTGGTGTATGTGGGCTCCACATGAATGGATTTGCACTTTACAAGAAAATCCTATGCCAAGGATACTTCTGGCTCACTATGGAAATAGGCTGCATATAGTTTGTACAGAGATGCCATGAATGCCAGATTCATGGAGACCTGAGTCATCTACCACCAGTTTAATTGTAGAATTTGACAATGCCTTGGCCGTTCTCAGCTTGAGGAATCGACATCATGGGTGAGATTCACCCTAACGCATCTAATGGACATCGGTATATATTGGTAGCTATTGATTACTTCTCTAAATGGATGAAAGCAGAATCCTACAGTAAACTGGGGGTAAGGCAGGTTGCCAAGTTTATATAGAAGAATCTCATATGTTGATATGGGGTGCCGTATCACCTGGGGTCAGACAACGGAGTACAGTTCTAGGACCAAGTTATAAACTTGCTGAAAAATATATGGGATTAAGCACCATCGATCCTCTCCTTACCGCCCTCAAGATAATGGGGCAGTCGAAGCGGCTAATAAGATGATCAAGCAGATCGTACCCAAAATGGTACAGACCTATAGAGATTAGCATGAGCAGCTGCCATTTGCCTTATGGGGTTACAGAACCACTATAAGAAGTCCCACGGGTGCTACCCCTTACTCTCTAGTTTACAGAATAGAAGCCATATTGCCAATTGAAGTGGAGTTGAAATAACTTCATGTCATTCTGGAATCTTAGTTTCCTTAAGTTGAGTGGAAAAGGGTCAGGTATGAGTAGCTGGTCACTATTGATGAGAAGCGACTGCAAGCTCTCTATCACCTACAGCTATACAAGAAGTGCATGGCCAATGTATTCAACAAGAAGGTTAAACTTGTAGCCATACAGGAAGATAATCTAGTCCTGAATCAAGTCATACTGGTTATTCGTGATCCTCGCGGAAAGTTCAAGCCCAATTGGGAAGGCCCATTCCTAGTTAAAAAGATCCTTTCCAAAGGCGCTGTTCGCATCTTGGATTTGGAAGGAAATGAATTCTCAAAACCTGTCAACCTTGAATGGCTGAAGAAGTATTTTATCTAGAGCAGAGGGTAAAAGAAAAGGCAAAAAAAAAATGAAAATCCTGGTGAGCTGAAAAACCTGCATAGGCAGTTCATGTAAAAATTAAGGCAAGATTAAAAACCTTCGCTCGATGAGTTAAAAGTCCGCTTGGGCAACTCATGCAAAAGTTAGAGCTATTTAAAAGCAAAAATGAGAGGGTTAAAATAGTTGATGAGAAAATCTCATGCGAGGCTGGTCAATAACAAAGGTTGATTATGATGCGCATCTGGAACTTCTGTGTTGGTTTTAACATTTTCATGTAAATGTTTTAATCTCATTAATGCAAATGGAACACATGTTCATAAACTTAGCCTTAAGTAATACTAGTTGCAAACATGAAGCATTATCATCCTTTATTACATGTTATTGTTTAACAATGTCTTATAGTACAGGATTTAAGCTTGGCGCAGCATCCACAACTTGTACTCATAATTAGTGGCAGGTCCAGCTCCGGGAATCTCCACCAGTGTTATCCGGCGGCGAGGCCAGGTCCTCTCCAGATGCTCCACAAAGTGAGGTACCAGCCTTCCTCCTTTAAACTTTGTCAACCAAGGTATGGTTTATCACTGGCCATACTGACGAAAAATCCTAGTAGGACTGTAGTGTTTACGGCACCTGAATCCCGGAAATGGGATACAATCTATGTATATCATTACAGTCACATACTGTATGCACCACCAGGGATAGCTTCACTTGATCTCACTCTTAGATCTGGTCCCCATCCATTCAATCCAGCCCTGGAAGTTCATCATCTTCACCTTGCTGAAAGCATAGCCCTTCCACATATGGCTTATGAGGAAGGTATCTCTGTGGGTCTCCTGCTGGTTGCGCCAAGATCCCAAGCTTCTCTTGAAGCCATATTTATAATAAAAGAAAATAAAAATAAAAGCTTGCTGAGTTGAAAACCTTACAAAAGGCTGCTCAGGTAAAAGTTAAAGCGACCCACTGAGCTAAAAACCCAAGAGGATAGTTGAGGCAAAAGTTAGGGTCTGGAAGTAAAACATAAACCTGATGAGTCGAAAAACTTGCAAAAGGCAGTTCATGCAAAAATTAGGGTAAAAATACAGCTTTTCTAAGTTGAAAACCTATAAAGGTGACTTAGAACCCTTACCTGCAACAGAAGTGGGCTACCACTGAAAGGCTTAGACTGACCTTGCTTCATCCTGTCTAGACTGATGATTATTTTTGCTACAATCATAGGAAAAGGGGTCTGACCTTGCATCATTTGGTCTATCATAGGTTCGATCAGTAAATCTCTATGATCGTATGGATTGACAAAAAGAAATTATGCCAGTAATCCAAACCCAGCTACCCTCAACCATGAAGGGTCTCCCATAAATTTCTGGCCACATAGCTGGAAGAGAGCAACAATGTCCATATAATCTTCTGTAGCTAAGAGAGACCTTGCAGTGGTAAGGTTGATGTCAAAGGCCCTCATCAAATACAATTCTACCTCCTCGATCAACGCAAGCATCGTCAATCACCGACATCTTGCAAGTGACTCTAAGAATAGCGACAAACTCCTCATACATCGGACATAGCTTAACATGCCCGAATCGGAATACATGAACCTCAGGATCCCAAAGCTACACGACAGCGTGTAGGAAAGCATTATTGATTGAGACTTGCTAGAAGGTTCTCAGGTATTGGAGTCCAATCTTGCCTAATCAACTCCATTCTTCGTTTCCCTAATGGTGGGAAAGAGCGCGGAAGGCAGACAATGATTGCTGAGTCATTGTATATCTAATTTCTATAAGAAAAAGTAGATGAATTATATTATGCTAATAGACATATAAGCATAGTGTATTTATAAGCAGTAAACAGCATTGGATTCTATTATCAAATTTAAAAGACACACAGTACAAGCCTTTATCTATTTTTACAATATGTATGCAATAACCCTGGCATACTAGGCATGCAATGCCAGTCTGTAATGCATTATCTTATTCTAGTATAGAAACTACAAGTTTTTGATGCCATGCATATGGAAGCCTGACGTTGCATCGTCTCTATGCATCATCCTCCCCAGAGTGATCATCCTTAGGACTGGGACTGTCCATAACCTCAATATTGTAATGCTCCATATGCACCATCAGCCTTGCAATCTCTCGATCCCTCTCCTCTGTCATCCAAGTTAAATGATTATGCTCTTCTCACTCCACTTACTTGCTGGACTACAAGTATAAACATATAGGCATATAAGTCATGTATTCATGCATTCCCATGCAAAATTATTTCATAACAGGCACTCACCTAGACATCCAACATCTCAGACATATGGTAGTGGCACAACCCTATTAGCAGCCTTAAAGCATCCGTTATGGCATCTCAAGGCACCTGCAAGATCAAAATGCATGTCAGACCATTGAAATTTAAAGTGTGGTAAAACAAGCACACTCACATGGGTTATATGTGGAGGATCGAACTCAATCTCACTCCTTGCTGGTACTGGATAGGAGGTCTCATAAGGATGATCCGTCTTGTCATAAGTGAAGACCAAGGGGTTCTGTGGCCATATCAACTGACCTTCTATGAAGTTTGACGAATGCCCATATCTTGGGGGCACCTCTGGGGTACCCAAAATTGACACCGGTGGGATCACATCAGCTCTAGAATTGCGAGATCTTTTTGAGGCACCACTACCTTGAGAACTGCCAACAGTTGGTGAACCCCAACGTCCACCTCTGCCTCGGGAAATATTAAGTCTGACTCCAGACCCACTAACTCTGTCATGCTAACCTCGGCATGTAGAGTGTTCCACATGCCCCAATAATCTTAGCTGAATGAAGATCGGATAGTCTACTGGCGACTCTAATAAACGCTCCCGCCCGGGTATACCAGTCAACCCAGTAATCACCTCTAGGTCTGTATCAGTACACGAAGCCTAAAACATCACGCATGGTGGTGAAGCAGGCTCCATAAAACTCTCCGGCCTCAACTGCCAATCTATCACATGCTCTCCTAGATAGAAAATTTTACCTTCAAGACTTTCCAACAATATGTTTTGCTCGTCCTTACGCATTGAACTAGACAAGTATCCCGGCCTTGGTTGCATATTGTCCCAGGGATAGAGACATACCTATTCCAAAAACAATGAGAAAATAAGAGCCTGTCCAGCTATTTCTCAAACCATTTCAATGTAGTTTAATGCTGATTAAATTGTCTCTTCTTACCTGATCCCAGGTTAAGTTGTTGAGGTGCTCCTTTAGCTCATCCATCGTGTAATCAAGTCTTCAACATGGTGCGCTCCACACTTGTAGACGAGGAAAACCAAGTGGTAATCCATGTGGGACTTTAGGCTCTGGCAGTAACCTGAATTCATACGCCATGATCTGCAGGGTCAACATATACAATCAGCAAGACTCAGACAGAAAATACAATAATAGAATCAACAGGATTTTGCTTACCTCTATGACCTGCCAGCAGCTAATAAAATGGTCTCTGCAATGTCGACTACAAAAATCCAATCCTTGCATCAAGTGAGCCAGACCGGAACTGCCCCAGTCATATCACCCAATAGCATCCAGATCACAAAGGGCCCATAATACAGACATGTGAATGCTATTCCTGGCATCATTGAATAAAGTACACCCCAATGCATATAGTAAAAAGCTGTGAGTGTACTATTCTACAGAGATGGTCCTACCCAGTCTCTCTGCCAAAACTGCCTCCCGGAGACAGTCATATGAAATATTATGTCCACCTCTCACATTAGGGGACACGCCCAGCAGAACAAAAATTGTGACATATGCCCAATGTGGTGATGTCAACCTAGCATCAAATGGAAGGGGCAGCCCAGCACACTCTAGCCCAGTAATTATGGTAAAAATACTTGGCATGATAGCAATCTCACCCATAGGCAGATGGAAGGTATGAGTGGAATCCATCCACCCTCTTGATGATGGTAGTAATAACGAATCTATTACTCCTTTATTCTGCACCAGTATAGCAAGAAATATATGGACCAAAAAAGCTCTAGTCCACTCTGGCGTGTATCTCCCGAGGCAATAGGGGGTAGCACTCACTGATCCCCCAGATACTGCTAGTTCCAATGACTATTTGCTCCCTTTGCAAATTACAAAATTCAGGTCAGTTTCAGACTAAAATTACAGAATGAATTCAGTAATCACAGAGACTCAGAGCTCCTCCTCTCAACCCTACATGCACCTATTCATGCCTAAATGCATAGTCCCTTGAAAAATGGCCAAAAAATGCATGTTTCGACCAATTTTTCATTGACATGTGCACCACACATGAACCCATGCGTACTACACATGATATCATGTATGCCACACATGGCAAGACCCACTCCAAAAACGTCATTCTTTGTAAAATTGACATGATAACTACTTGCATACCTAAGCCTAGCACTATCCTAACACTAAATCCAAGGTCAACAGTAGCCTAAATGCATCAAAATAAGCCTAAAACTTAATTTTTGAAAAAATCAAAAAACCAAAAAATCGAGCCGACTCATTGAAAACTCACCTTCTCGGGAGGAGCTTGGGACCGATGGGAATCTATAGCGAAGGTTTCTACAATTGTGTCACCAAAATGAGCCCTAAAATAGCTGTGATAGGTCATGTGCTCGATTAAAGCATAAATTGGGATAGATTCAGGGTCTCGGGGGGTCGGTTGCATCCTAATTCCGGCCATTTTCGTAAAAACACTAAATTTTTAGTTTCGGAATTGAGAGAAAATCAATTTTTGGGGGTGGAACAAACTGATTTTTTGATTGGAACTTGGAAATTTAAAAATTACTAAGTGATGTGCGCAGCACATTGTGGGATGTGAACTGCATATAGTAATTTTTTCTAATGTGCGCCACCTTCTGGGGGACTCTGCTAATGTGTGCCACCCCCACTAAGATGCACATAAAGAATTAGGCCTCTGGCAAAAATTTCAGAATTTTTTAAGGTCGTTTGCTCTGCCAAGCTCAATTTTCATAATCCGCAGCATGTGAAAAATTCATGAAATCAGTCATAATGCAGCAAAATGATACTTAAAAATTTAGGTATTTTTCCTGGACCATTTCAATACCAATTTCACTGACAAATTGTTTTCCTATGTCTGGTAAAGATAGGAAATTGATCTAGCAAATGATCAAAAACAGTCAAGCCTTTGACTTCTGGCCAAGCCGTTGACGAGATAGTGTTGCATTCCGACAGAGGGTCCCAAATACAGACTTTGGAGACATACAACACTTATTTGATGGCACGAGAACAAGATCTGATGGTTGATCACCCCGACCTAGCAGAAGGTCACCTCTGGTTCTGCCATAGAACTGCCCAATCCAGCAGAGATCACAAAGTCAATCCCTTGACATCAAAACCCTAACGCATAGGCATCTGAATGCTGACTTCAGATGAATTACTCGCAAGGAAGCCCTCGATCTTGCAGTGACCACCGATTAATCCTAATCTAAATAGCCTGTGACATAGCAGAGGATCCTGAAAGCCGTTTTGAAGATATCTGGCATTTACATGATGGTGTGAGAATAGACCCATCAGATGGTCGTCCAGGTCCTGCAGTTGACCACATGATCCAGCAGTGATCATAGAGCCAAGCCTTTGGTTCCTAAACCTTATTGCATAGGCATCTGGATGCCAGCTCCATATGATTAACTCGCGGCATTGCCATCGGTCCCATTGGAGACCATTGATCAGCCTTGGTCATCTAGCCCGAGCACCAGGCTTCCATTGGCAGAATTGGGATTATCAGGTCAGCTTTAATCTTCCAGCCCGAGCACCGGGTTCCCAGTGGTAGAATTGGGATCTAAGCCTCAACGCGAGCACCCCTGCAAGTCAGGTACACTTCTTACTCTCTATGAAAAGTCATGTTATGATCAGATTGCATTTTGATGACCTACGCACGTGTCGCCTCAAAATGATCTTGATCAGGGGGCAAACTGTTGACCCTAACTTTTCACCATCGTGCAATTTTAGGCTTCTATTTTAGTCCCCGTATCGACCATAAATTTGCTCTAGAAGTAACCTAAAACTCTACCAAAATTCTTCCAAAATTAATTAAACACTTAATTAATTAAATCCTTAGGATTTACAGATAAAATTAGCTTAGTTAGGCTCCCTAAACGCAGAAGGAAGCTAGATAAAGGAAGAAAAGCTGCTCAAATAACGTAAATTTCCCTCTTTTCTTGAATTTTCTTGATTTTGTCACTATTCTGTAAGGGATGTGCTGCGTACATCACCTCATGTGCGCCACACATAGCCTATGTATGGCACACATGAGGCTATGTTCTGGCTATTCCAGTAACATTTAAGCCCTCTCCATGCTTTAAGTGTTCCGGATCTGCCTTATATTTGCTGGATCTATGATAATTTTAATTTTAAAATTATTTTCATGTGTTGGATGCAAATCCACAAAGCAAAAACCCATTTTCAGGTCCGATCTACCTAAATTAGGGTTGGATCTAGGGTTTGTGCTGAAAAATTTTAAATTTTTCCTCTGTTTTCTCTGCTATGTGTGCCACACACAATCTATGTGTGGCATACATTGGCTTATGTGCAGCACACATAGGTCTTGGTTTTCATAGAAAAACCCAGTTTTCATCCAAACCGCTTTCTAATATGATTTTTCCAGCAACTCCAGTGGCTTTTCCATGCAATTGGGGTTCTAGATCTGTCGAATATTGTCCAGATCTACTTGATTTTAGTTTTAAAATCAATTATTTCAATTAATTGCTTAATCAATTGTTTGGTTTGCTAAACCGGAGGCCGATTCACGCTCAAAATGAGATACTGTCTTCATTAAAGTTACGTATTCTTATCTGTAAATCATTTCTGTATTGATAGATTTAATTTTCTTACAGATTGGCCTTTGATGTGCGCCACACATCATGTGATGTGTGCAACACACATTTTATGTGTAGCGCACATCACTCACGTTTTTCCAGAAAAACTATATTTTTGGCCGTATTTTCATCATATTTTGACGTATCCAGTGGTATTTGATGCTTTACAGTTGCTCAAGTATTCTGCAAAAGTCATTAAATAATTACATTTAATTAATTTTGGCCTCAAAATTAATTTTTACAATAAAATGCTATTTTTATTGGCATAAATGCGGTTTTTGAAAGGATTGGATTTTAATTGGTTGAGGGGCTATCTCCAAAATATTCCAATTGATGTTAGCACTCCCAATTAATTTTTCCATGATGAAATAAAATAATTTTGCTTAAAATTATTTTTATTAAAATGAATTTTTACAATCCGGTTTATGTTTATTCTTACAATTATTTCCTAATAATTGCTGGATTTTAACTCTCGATTCGTACTTTTAAATGGTATTGGACTAGTCAATTAAATCCAAAATTCATTTGCTACTAATGAATTTATTTGTTTATTTTTGCATATTAATTCATCCACATTTTGGATCGTGCAAAAACCAAAAGGAATAGTGCCCGGGGAGGAGGGGACGTTACTTAATATCCCAAAATATGTATGCGAGGATTTTTATGTAATAGGGTAGATTATTATTGGCTTGTAATAATTAATCCCCCCTAATTCCCTCAATCCCTTTCACCGGCCTTTATTTTTATTCATATATTTGCTCAAATATATTATGTCATTCATGTCACATGCTATGTCACATGACACATGCACACATTACTATGCATGCGATGCATATACCGTATGCCATAATATACTATATTTCATATACGTATAAATACACAAATATGCCAATACTCCAAATATGCAATCCAATACGCGCAGTCAATCAATACGCTTTGCCACGCACATATATGCCATTCCATGTCATATAATATGCCACATCGTATGCCATAATGCATGTCATACGATATGCCATATACATACTATGTTGAATACACATTCATATACACACCATTATGCCATGTCGAGCATGTGTCATGCCATTCATCATTCAACATGCCATGCATACGGTATGTCATTCACCTCACATGCTATGCATATAGTATGTCATTCATTTAACATGCTATGCATATGGTATGTCATTCACTTCACGTGTTATGCATATAGTATGTCATCCATTTAAAATGCCATGCATATGGTATGCCATACATCATGTTCAGATGCCATTCAAATAGTGTACCATACAGTATACCATGTCATGTATATGATACATCACTTCACATACCATGTCACATGACACGAGCACATTCTACTATACATGCCATGCATATACCATGTCACGTATCATGTATCATTCACATGCCATGAAGAAGGTATGTCATTCACTATACCATAACATGCATATACCATGACATTCACCATGTCACATATCATGCATATGATATGCCATTCATTCCACATATCATCCATACACTATGCATGCATTATGCATACGCCAAACACTAAAATAATTCCTAAAATGTCAACGCATAACATAATACGCTATTCATCATAAAATGTGCTTAAATATTAGGTTGCTATATCATGCATATGACATGTCATACACGCTCACATATCATGCATATGCCATGTTACTTTTATTGCTATATCACATGACATGCATATGCCATGCCATCTAAAATGCCATATAGCTTTATATGTCATTTTACGTGTAACCTTGCAATGCCAAATAACACATCATGCTATGTGCTTACATTTACGCTCGTATGCTTGCCTGCTTAGGACAAGTAATCCTAATTATAAGGGCAAAATCGATTTTGGAAACTCATAGAATAGATCTCCACTACCTGAACCCAATCTCTGAAGGGTTTAACTAGCACTCATGCTATGGGTCGGTTGGACCAATCTGGAACCATCTGATGGTGACTCCCTTATGACTCTTTTGAGTTTGTATCATTCCCTAAGGGAACCCTTTAGGAAGACTGCACTTTTGCTCCAAGTACGGTCCCTGGTCTATGACTTTTGCAAGCCTCGCTCTGGGCCCTGACAGAAACTGGCGCTCACAATCGAGCACAACTCTACATGTCCCAATTGGAACACATGGGCTATTGGATCTCAGAATTGCACAACGGCATGCAGGAAAGCATTATTGATCAAGAATTGCTGGAAGGTCTTCAAATACTAAAGTTTGATCTTGCTTAGTCGACTCCACTCGTTGTTGCTCCACTAACGGGAGAGAGCATGAAAAGTAGACAGTGATTGCTAAGTAATTGTATATCTAGTTTCTACACAGAGGAACAAAGAAATTATATTTTGGCAATAAAGCATAAAGTATGAGATATTTATAGTAGCAAGAAATGTTGGATTCCACTAATAAATCCAAAAGATACAAAGTTCAAGTCTTTAGCTATTTTCAAAGTTGGTACACCACAACCCTAGTATACTAGGCCCATATGCCAAACAATAATACATTGCCTTACTATTTTAATATAAAAACTACAGAGTTCTGATGTCATGCACATGGAAATTAGACATCATGTCTCCTCTAAGACTATCCGGGACCTCATTGTTGTAATGCTCTAAATGCGCAATCAACTAGGCTATCTCCCTACCCATCTGCTTAGTCATCTGAGCATAGTGGTCTCACTCCTCCCGCTCCAAATGTCAGCTTGTTTGCAAAGCATATTGGCATATAGGTCATGCATCCATGCATTTCCATTACACATACATTTTTAACAGGTACTCACCTGAACACCCAACATCTCAGAGGTGTGGTAGCAATATAACCCTGTTAGAAGTCTCGAGGCATCAGCCATGGCATCTTGGGGCACCTACACAAGTCAAACAATATGTAAGGCCACTGAAGCTAAAAGTACATAAAGCACATATACTCACATGAGTGGTATTTGGTTGGTCAAACTCTATCTCATCCCTTGCCAACACCGAAAAAGAGGTATTGTAAGGATGACCAGCCTTGTCATAAGTATAGATCAGTGGGTTCTATGGCCATAACATTTGACCCTCAATAAAGACCAAGGGACGCTCACACCTAGGGGGCACTTTCAGAGTGCCAGACACTGATCTCAGAGGAGTCACCTGGGTCTAGTATCACGAGATCACTTTGAGGTACTACCACCTCGAGAACTGCTAGCAGCTGGTGAACCACGATGTCCACCTCTGCCTCAGGGAAAGTTAGGTTGGACTCCAGATCCACTAATTCAGTCATGCTAGCCTTTACATGTAGAAAGCTCCATGGGCCCCAGCAGTCTCATCTTGACAAAAGTAGGGTAGTCCACTGGTGAGTTAGACAGGCGATCTCGCCCAGGAATACCAGTTAATGCAGCAATCACCTCTAGGTTTGTGTCAGTATAGGATACTTAGAACATCACATGGGGTGGTGCAGCAGGCTCCACGTGGCTCTCTGGTCCTACCTACCAGTCAATTACACTCGCCTAGGTAAAACATTCTGCCTTCAGAACTCTCCAGCAACATATGACACTTATCTTTACATGTTACTCTAGGGATAGGGGCACACCTATTCAGATAACAACAAATAAACAGATGCATGTTTAGGTATTTCTTAAACCAATTCAATTCAGTTTAATACTAATTAAATTGTTTCTTTCTTACCTGATCCTAAGTCAGATCATTGAGATACTCTATCAACTCATCCATAGTGTAACCAAGCCTCTGACATGGCACACTCCATGCTTGCATACGGGGAAAACCAAATGGTACTTCCTGCATTACATACTACAGAGATCCAATCCGGTAATAGCCCAAACTCATATGCCATGATCTGTAAAATCAATACATACAGTCAGTAAAAGATTTAGTCAAGCATCAATATCAGAATCGATAAAATTTTGCTTACCTTAACAACCTGCTAGTAACCAATGAAACAATCTCTGCATTGCCTACTACAAAGATCCAATCCCTGCATCAAATGAGCAAGACCAGCACTGCTTTAGTCTAATCTCTTGATGGCATCAAGATCGCGGAGAGCCCATAGTGCACACATATGGGCATTATTTTTACTATCGTTAAATAGAGTACACCTTAGCACATACAGCAAAAATCCATGAGTGTACTTATCTGTAGAGATTGTCCTGCCAAGTATCTATATCATTACTGCTTTTCAGAGACAGTCATATGGTATGTTATGTCCACCTCTCACGCTAGTAGACACACCTAGTAAGTCAAAGAGTGTGCCATACGACCAATGTGATGATGTCAATCTGGTATCAAACTAAATGGACAACCCTGCACACTCTAGCCCCGTGATTCTAGCAAAGATACTCAGGGTAATAGCGATCTCACTCACTAGCAAGTGGAAGGTATAGGTGGAATCCATCCATCGCTTAATCATGGCAGTGATAACAAACCTGTTGCATCTCTTCTCCATGATAGTAAAGCAACAGATATATGAACCAAAGCAACTCTGGTCCACTCTGACACAAATCTCCTGAGGCAATTGGGAGTACCATTCAAAGATTCCTCGGATACTACCGGTACCGATAATAATCTACTCCCTCTGTAAATTACAGAATTTAGGTTGGCTTTTAGACTAAATTATAAAATATAGATAGTATTTCAGAGGTCCATAGTTCCTCCCCTTTGTCCTAAAATCAACCTATTTATGCCTAAGAATCATAAAGATGCATAATCCTCCAGAAAATGGTCAAAAAATGTTTGTTTTGACCTATTTCTCGCTGCTATGTGTGCAGTACATAACCCTATGTATGGCACACATAGTGCTATATGCACCACACATAGCGAGACCCACTCTAAAAAACCCTGAATTCATCAAAATGCCTTAATGGTCAATTTCTAACCTAAGCCTAGCACTAGCCTAGCACCTAATTTGGGTCTAATATTGGCCTAAATGCAGCAAAAACAACCTAAGACTCAAATTCCATAAAACCATAAAATCGAGCTGAGTTACAAAAAATTCGCCTTCTCAGGAGGAGCTCAGGACCGATGGGAGTCTATGGCAAACGTTTTTGCAATTGCATTGCCAAAACGAGCTCCAAAATAGGCATCACACATCGTGAGCTTGGTTAGAGCATAACTCAAGATTGATTCGGGGTCTTGAGAGGTTGGTTGCATTCTAATTTTGGCCATTTTAAGAAAAATGCTAAGTTTTCTGCTAGGGGGTTGAGAGGAAATCAGTTTTTAGAGAGGAAACAAACTAATTTTTTGGATTGAAGGCTTGGAATTTAAATTTTCCAAGCTATATGTGTAGCATATAGTGGAACATGCACTGCATGTAGCAAACTTTACTAACATGCACCACATGTAGCAAACTTTGCTAACATGCACCAGCCTGTAGGAACCTCTGCTAATGTGTGTCTAGGTCCATGAAGATGTAAATGAAAAGTTAAGCCTCTCCTAAAAATTTTAGAATGTTTGGATGTCATTTGCTCTATAGAGCTTAATTTTCACAACCTGCAGTGTTTGAAAAATCCAAAAAATCAGTCAGAATGCAGCAAACTAATACTCAAAAATTCATGTATTTTTCCTATGCCATTTCAATATCAATTTCATTAACAAATTGCTTTTCCATGTCTAGCACAACCAGGAAATTGATCCATGAGACGATCAAAATTAGTCAAATGTTTGACTTATGGTCAACCCGTAAACCAGACAGTGTCACATCCCAGCAGAGGATCTCAAATGCAAACTTTGGAGATATTTGACACTTATTTGATGGTGTGAGAATTGATCTGATGGTTGATCACCTTGACCCAGCAGACGGCCACCTCTGGTTCTGTAGTTAAATGATGGGCCCCCAATGGTAGGATTGAGATTTTTACTAGTCAAAACCATTGACCAGAAAATATCAAGTCCCAGCAGAGGATGCCAAATGCCATTTTGGAGATATTTGATATTTATTAGATGGTGAAAGCATTGACCCAATAGACGATCACCCAGGTCTAACAGTTGACCACCAGATCTGACAATCATCACGTAATGAAGCCTTTGATTCCTAAATTCTAACAGTAGGCATCTAAACACTAATTACAGATGGTTTTAAGCCTCGCAGCAAAGCCATCAATCTTGCCAAAGACCACTGATCAACCTTGATTGTCAAGCCCCAGCATCGGGTTCCCAGTTACAGAATTGGGTTACAAACCTCAGCATGAGCACCAGATCAACAGTGATCATTTAACCCAAGCATCAGGCTGCCAATAGTAGAATTGGGTCATAAGCCTTAACATGAACAATCTGCAAGCCTCAATGCGAGCATTCTACAAACCTCAACGCGAGTACCCTGTAAGCCTCAGCATGAGCATAAGGCTCGACATAAGCATCAGTCAAGTACCTTACTTAAGTTCTGTGAAAAGTCATGTTATGATCAGATCTCAATTTGATGACTTACGCTTGTATCACCTCAAAATGGTCCTGATGAGGGGGCAAACTATTGACCCTAACTTTTCACCCTTGTGCAATCTTGGGTTTTTATCAATTTGGCTTGGTGCAAGTTCCCGAGGTCGACCTCAATTTACGTACATGCATTTTAACTTCCTTTGAGTGTTTTGGACATGTAGAATACATTGCATTTTACCTGTACAAGGCAGAATAAATAAACAGAACACACTTAGCACATAACATTATATGGAAAAAAAAGTTGTTTGGTGGGGTCCAATTTTTGGGTCAAATCTAACGTGCTCCGCATAGCACAACATCTTAGAATGTCAAATGATGCTTATTTGACATACAAAGTGCATCCTGTTCCACCCATACAAGGTAGAACGTATAGTATCAAAATGCTATATGCTACACATGTAGCAGAAAAAGACATTTTGTAAAGCCTCCTTTTTGGGTCAAATCTAACATGCTTTGCATTGCACAACATCTTAGAATGTCAAATGATGCTTATTTGACATACGGTGCACATCCCATTTTGCCCGTGCAAGGCGGAGCGCATAGGGATAAAATGTTATATGCTTAGCATATAACACTACGTGCTACGCATATAGCAAAAAAAAGATGTTTGGTCGGGAGCCTTCTTGAGACCAAATTTAATATGAGCCATATTACACAATGTCTTAGAACATAAAATGATGCTTCTTGGGCATGGGGCACACATCCCAATGTGGCTATAGTGGGCCCCATATGATAGGTTAAAATACTATGTACAAAGCATATAGCACTACATGCTACGCACATAGGCTGTGTGTAGCACACATAGCCTAAAAATTTCCAATTCCCGCATGAAAAATTACATTTTCTAGACCTCCACACCTCCCTCTATAAATATCAAGCTAAAGTTCATGAAAATTGGTACAAAAATTAGCAAAAAATGGCCAAACTCTGCTAAAATCACTTCTCAAAATTAATTAAGCAATTAATTGAATAGTTAACCTAGGTTTTTAGAGACAAAAAAACACTACTTAGGTCCCTAATCACATTTGGGTTCAAGATCTACAAGGAAAATCTACCGTGGTAAGTTAAATGCTCATTTTTCTTTCATTTGCTTCTTGTTGTTGCTTGGATCTATGATTTATTGGGTTGATTTATGGATTTTTGGCTTCAATCTTCTTCTTTCATGATGATTAATGCCTATTAATAATCAAAAACACTTGTTTTTACTCTAGATCTACCTAGATCTAAGCCAGATTTCATATTGTTCTTAAAAACATCTGTTTTCCTTCTATTTTCTAGGCTAATATTGCGCATATACACCTATGTATGCCATATCTAACCCATGTACGACACACATAGGCCTATATGCTATGCATATAGGCCATATATTTTCTAGAAAATGCATATTTTTATCCATTTTACTCAGGTTTTTCACCCAATCTGATGAATCTAGTTTCATCAGACACTTTTCCATGCCTCTGGTGTTCTAGATCTATCATATATTCTTTATATCTACTTCATTTTAGCCTTAAAATTATTTTACTCAAGTCGGATGCAAATCCAAAAAGTAAAAACTAAATTTCTGCCTTTGATCTGCCTAGATCTGAGTTAGATCTCAAGTTTTGTTGAAAAACCTGAATTTTCTCCTATTTTCTTTGCTATATGCCCCACATATCCACCTATATGCACCACATCTAGCCTATATATGGCACACATAGGCCTATATGTTGTGCATATAGGCCTCTGTTTTTTTCAAAAAATTGATTTTCACTTTCATTTTAACTCGATTCTGCCCTAGATCTGATGTTTCCAACAACATTGATCTCTTTTCTATAGTCTTAATGTTTTGGATCTATCAAATATTGTCCATATCTAATTGATTTTAGCGTTAAAATTAATTATCCAAGTTAAATGCCTATTTATTTATTGGATTTATGATTTGGAGGCCGATTCATGCTCAAACTGAGGTACTGTCTTCATTAAAGTTATTAGGATTTATCTGTAGATCATGTTTATGCTAATAAATTTGATTTTCTTGTAGATTTCTCCCCTATGTGTGCCACACATCATGCTATGTGCACAATACATAGCCTATATGCTGCACACATAGCCTACGCACATCCCTTACGTTTTTCAAGAAAAATTGTATTTTTCACTCATTTTCAAACCCATTTTGACAATTCCAGTAACATTTGATATTTGGCAGTAACTCAAGTGTATTGGATCCATGAAAAATTAATTACATTTTTATGATTAAATGTCTATTTAACTCGTATAAATGTGATATTTGATAGAAGAGGATTCAAATTGGCTGAGCTGTTATCTCCAATTATTTCATCTGATGTTAGTAATTCTCATTTGATTTTCCACGATCAACCAAAAATAATTTTGCTTAAAATTATTTTTATTTAATTTTCATGATCCGACTTGTGTTAATTCGCATGATTGTTGCCATATAATTAGTGGGATTTTAACTCTTTGTTCATGCTTTCATATGGCATGAGACTAGTCAAATAAAACCTAAATTCATTTGCTACTAATAAATTTATTTGTTTATTTGTATCATTAATCATTCGTGCATTTTTGGCTCATGCTACCCGAGGAGAAAAATCACCTGAGGAGGAGGGGATGTTACTTAACGCCCCAAAATGATGTATGTGAGGATATTTTTGTAATAAGATAGAATTATTCCTAGTTTTGTAATGTATATGCCATTCCATAACATAATTATCTCGTATGCCAATATAACTCAAATATGCCAACCTACCATCCAATGCGTGCTATTTGCCATGCTATATGCCAATATACCATGTTATCTCACATGCCATGTCAAATGCCAATTCACCCATACATCATTATGCCATGTCATTTTATTATGTCATCACTTCACATTTCATGCATATACCATGTCATCCAAATGCCATATAGCATTATACGTCATTCTACGTGCAACCATTCTACACCAAATCACATGTTGCATTGTGTGCTTATATATATGCTCGTATGCTTGCCTACTTAGAACAATTAACTCCAACTATAATGGTAAAATCGATTTTGGAAACTCATAGAAATAGATCTTCACCACCCAAACCCAATCTCTAAAGGGTTTAACTAGCACTTATGCTATGGGTCGGTTGAACCAATCCTGAACCATCCGATGGTGACTCCCTTGTGACTCTTTGGAGTCTATATCATTCCTCACAGTAGCCCCTCAGGAAGATTATGCTTTTACTCCAAGTATGGTTCCCGGTCCGTGAGCTTTGTAAGCCTCGCTCTAGGCGACGGCAGAAACCGGCGCTCACATTTGTATAACTAAGAAAGTGTGTGCATGATGTTACTTGATAATAAGAAGAAATGTGTAAGAATGGCTTGAAGGCAATAAATAATGCATGCATGAGATTATACCATCAAGCGGAAGTCCATTATGAACTCTACATTTGATTAGATATGACATAATAAATTGAAATAGTTAATTACGGGAAGAGTGCACCTTAGATCCTTGGAAATCTAAAGAAGTTAACATATGAACATTTGTTAGATTGCATGCAAATTATGCTTGTTATTAAAAATATGGTTTTAATTGAAGTTGAAAGGTAAGTGGACAAAACTAATAAGTATGAGTGAGTATGTTGAAATGGTGAATTTAAAATATAGAACGTAGGAAAATTAGATGTATGAATGGTTATTGCTTTTATGGAATGTATGTTATATGCTCCTACTAAATAAGATATAAGTTAATATTTTATTGTAAATAAATTAAATGTTATTAGGTTATCATTGCCTATTAATTCACAAGGGAAAATAAAGTTACAAATGGCTCCTTACATGACTATAAGTGCATAAGTATTGAGTTGAATCATTTTATTAAGAATAAACCTTGATCAATATAAATTGTTGTGGTTAGAGTAATTAAATAGGAATGAAAAACTAAATTTAATAATTAGCCATATAGAAGGTGATATATATATATGTAATAATTTTTCCTAAATGATGAGATTAATAAAAATAATGGCTAATTTATGAAGTAACATGTAAGTTTAATTATTATATTTCATTATGATTGTTTATATCGTATCCAACTTGGTGAAACATGTTTTTATAGAATAATTAATAAATCCCTTATTCATTATAATCCAATAATCATCCTAAAGGGATACATATCTTTTTTCAAACTATAAAGTTTAACATGATATATATTATCTATAAATTTGACTACTAATTATTTTATCTATGACCTTTGTTTAATGACTTACTCAAATAAGCATAATATATATTCACACCACCATGGCATTCGATTATAACACCATTACATACATCACTATTTTATACATAGGTAAGTGACAATTGGAGATCGACTCTCTAAGAGTTTTAAGTTCAATTTCACAATTTTGGTCAAGTTAATTATCCTAAGCAGGCAAGCATTCATAAGCATGATCGCTGGTTAGCGATAGTAGTTCTAATCTCTACTTAGCTGCAAGTAAACATGTTATTGTAGTATGATATCGATCCCATGAGGATTTATAGTTTATCCATCTCCACTCAGTTTTCTTGTTTGTTTAGGCAATGTTAAGGTTTGGTGTTTGAAGTTACTTAATTGTAAAAGTAGATTAAAGATATACTTAAAATCAAACTCACAAGTGTAAGGTGTAAACAATAGCGTAAAGCATAGGACCTGGAATCATTATCACCAAGTAAGGCTAACAAATATGTGCTTATTGCTACCCAAGATATCCTTCAGTATTGAAAACCCTCTCTCAAGAAGAGATCAACTAAACATCACTCTAATCTTCAGAATTCTTTAGTCACATTCAAAACCCCTTCAATTAGGGAGACTATCTAGCAATCATATAGGGATTAGGAGTGTGTAGATCTCTCTCACGCACCGACCTAACCAGAATGAATAAGCTTTCTGCAATTCAACTCTCGTTGCAATCATAGAGCATAAATAATCAATTGAAAAACTAACCTTTAAAATTGAACATCTCTCAATCAACAAGCATTCTATAATCCAACTCTCGTTGTAATCACAAAGCAGAGGTTTTGTTTCCAAATTCAAACTTTAGAATTAGACATTCATAGCAACTAAATAAAGCACAATGCAGTTATCCCCACAAGGGATTCTTAATTCAAATCCTACAAAGAAAACACTTAGCCACTCATGGCTTACAGAAAAAACACAAGAAAGATGGAAAAAATAGAGAGAACAAAAGGAAACCCTAGACAATAGATTTCTTCACTCATGGATCTCTCTCTCTTGCTGGTGAATGGTCCTCCTTTAATCTTGAGTGCAGGTCACTTTCTTTCCAACTGAGATTTTTTTCCCATTCTTCACTCATCACTCCTTTATGATGTGGACTCCATTGCCCATTCATTTCCCATTAATGCTCTTTAAGGGTTTTGTTTTCTTTCTTCACATGGACTCAATTTCTTCCCTTTATCTTATGTCAAGTTGTCTTCTATTTGACCCAATAATTTCAAGTCCATGATCATGGAGTTGAAGTCCACGATCGTGGATTTTTCCAGTAACTTTCTTTGAGCTTCTGCCTTGACTCCACGATCATGGAGTTGAAGTCCACGATCGTGGAAAATTCCAGTAGGTCTCGGGCAATTTCTGTGCACTCCATGATCGTGGAGTTGAAGTCCACGATCGTGGAAAATTCCAGTAGCTTCCTTCCATTCTGGCTCCTCTTCCACAATCGTGTAGTTGAGGTCCACGATCATGGAGTTGCTTCTCCATGCAAAAAAATTTCTTGTTTCTTCTTATTTGCTTCTTAACACTACACACTTAACACACACATCAAATTCTAATTAAAACATAATGATCAAAGTAAAACTTAACAAAATTAATGTGTAAATATCACTCTAATATCTAAAAACATAACGCATAATCACACACATCAACATTCCCACACTTAAACTTTTGCTTGTCCTCAAGCAAAGACACACAAAAAAGGAATTGTTCAAGACTTAATTTATGGCAATTTGCATTTCCTAGAGCCAAACATCATTAACTTTCATCACCCGTCTTGTATAGTTTCTCATAATCCTAGTAGTCCTCTAAGTAATGAGAAGGTATAAATGTTTATCTTAGACATTAAGCCTGAGCATTCATATAGTTGCACTAGCCAACACAACACAATTCCATGATTGACACCAAACTTGAAGTGAGAGTGATCAATTTGCTTTGTGTTTTGAGGGTCATAAGGTCTTTTGGTTCTTTTAGTTTGCTCTTTTTTTATTTATTTATATTTATTTTTGGCTTCTTGTTTGATAGGTAGGTCTTTCTTGTCGAATACCCCACGCTTATGTGATGGTACCCGGTTACTTGACATACTACCTTCACTCAAATATCTACTAGCACTGTTCTTGCCACCAAGGCCAGTTTTGGGCACCCTTGGTGACAATGGAACAATTAGCTCTTTTGCCTTTTGGCTTTTTATTTTACTTTCTATTTTATTTTCATAGACCTTTCCTCCACTTATTATTAATCATCTCATTTGCATCCTAGCATTTTTCACAAATTTATGGTCTATTGTCTAGTGCACCTATAGAAGGATCAAACTCATTGTCTAGGGTAAATATTTATACCTGCTCACTCCTAGTGAATAGCTAAGATTATGAAAAGAACTAATCCAATCGGGGTGATTTCAAGTTAATACATGCTCAATT
>CANYBF011760691.1:0-45399 GCA_948192965.1 Dalechampia spathulata | reverse complement strand
GTCGCTACCCGTAGTCAACTTCTATTACGCGTTCTTAGTCGCTAGCAGAGTTTAGGATCGATTAGAAGGTGATTTGGGAGAGTTTAGGGCGGAAAAGCTAAAGAAAAAGGGATTAGGATTAAGAGAAAAACCGTCTGAAACTGCCTTAAAAGTCAAGTTTATATTCCTCTTGCGGTACCGGAGGAACTGGAGGTGGAACAACTGCTGTTACCGTCGGTAACATCTGTCCTCGCGCCTGCATGTACTCAACAAACTGAGCAAAGTGCGCTTGCATCGGATCAGCGGCTGACGCATCAACCCTGTCAACCTGTGGAGCCCTAGTACTCTACCCAGCCTGATCCCCTTAACCCTGCTGTCCAGCACCAGCACCAGCATTTCCTTCTGCTGAACTCACTTCTTGGGGATTAAAATTACCCCCTTCTTCTTCACCCAGTATAATTGCTCTGTCAGTCATTGCTTCCTCTAAGATCTGTTTCTTCAACTCAGAATCTGCTGGTATATACAATCTGATACCACTGTGTCTCAGATTCCCGTCACTGTCAATACTGAATAACGCAGTCTTACCAGTCTGAACTTTCTGCAGTTGCTTCTGGTATTCCTCGTCGTTCACTGCACTTCGCTATATCTGTTCTGTTAACACTGGTTTAACCTGTGTCAAGGGTCAATCCATTCCACAATCCATCGTTATGCGATGCCCTTTTCCATTCTGGCATAGGTAACGGATAAGGTAATGCTGCAGGTACTTGATCTACTATCTTTACCTATGGACGTATTAAACATCGTGCCATATACTCTGCTATGTCTGACTTCATACCAACCAGCCAATAATGTTGTTTCACATCTCTATACATATAACTCCTAGGGTCTCTATCGTGGGTGTAACATACAATATGTGTCTTTCTTGTACTTCCATTAAGTGTGATAACACTAGTGCAATTAACCTCTCTAAGAATCTCATTCAGCATTCTAGGACTAAGCATATAGATATTAGACATCATTTCCTACATGATAATGTGCAAAAAGGGAAGGTTGTATTAGATTTTGTTGATACAACTCACCAATTGGCCGATATTTTTACTAAACCCCTAAGTGAAGAACGATTGAACTTTATCAAACATGAATTAGGGATGATAGATGGGTCATTTTTGAAATAGGAGTGATGGTGGACTCAGAAATCTTCAGGAATTCTCGTAAAAATTCTTCAAAATTTTCTGTTTTTCAGTCACCGTACGGCCATACCATATTATGGTACGCCCGTACAGATCACTAACGTCCTCCTACCTCTTTCTGGTACGACCTGTAATCAATTTGGTACAACCGTACCTATTACCGTACGGCCGTACCATATTATGGTATACTTGTATGGATCTTCATAAAAAATCCTTCCTGTTTCCTCGTACGGTCGTACGCCTGGGAGGTACGCCTGTACGCGATCTGAATTCCAAACGTCTGTGTTTCGTACGATCGTATGATATGTCCGTACGCCCGTACATAATGTCGATTTTCAGTTCATTTTGACTCGTACGGCTGTACGCGATTCCCGTACGCCTGTACGCGATGCTGAAAACAGTTTTAAAAGCTCATTTTTTCAGTTTTCAACTCATTTTCACTCAAATTTCCTCTCCCCTCCTCTCCAAATTACTCCCAACCTCTGGTAGTCCGATTCCTCCACTCACATTCATCTTTTTGGGTTTGTTTTCAATCTTTTGACTACATTTTCAATTTATTTTCATTGCTTTATTGCTTTTTTCACTGCCTTTTTGAGATATTTTGATTTTCTAACTATTCTAGGACTTTTTAGCTCTAGGTTCTTTAGAGTTTATTGCTTAGGATTATACTTTAAACCCTTGTGTCAAATTATATTGATTTTTACGTAGGTTTTATTTTTGAGTTTTTAACTTACGTTGCATTTCTGCCGAAATTTCAACTTCTTCAGCTTTTTCACTGTTTTTCTAATTTTTTTTTATTTTTACTATATCTGCCCCTACCCCGCGTGGTGGCTCTTCCTCATGGAGAGTCAAACGCACCGTCCCTTCCGGTTTTGGCCCTCGTGGTACTACTGCTGCTTCTGCTGAGAGGGCATCAGTTCTGAGTGAGAAAGTCTTCTCTCAGTCTCGGTTTACGTATCATTCTACACTCCAGCGTACCGGTTTGGAGGACGACGTTCTTGGCTATTTAGCCAACATACATTGGACATATTTTGCCTTCCTGTCCAACGAGTTTGTCCAGTCTATTTCTTTAGAGTTTTTACAGTCTTTTTCTCTTTCTACCTCCTTCTCTTGTTCCTTCCGTCTTTTTAGGAGGCATTTCACTCTTTCTGCCTCTGACTTTGATGCCATTTTTGGTTTTTCTTCTGAGGGCATTTCTAATGCCAAATCTGCGGTCTATGATCGCAACGCCTTCTGGAGTCAGATTGCACTCCCTACTGCCTTCCAGCCTTCTCGACAGAAGGCCTCCTGCCTTAAGTCCCCCACCCTATTCTACTGTTATCGGCTCATCTCCTATCTCATTTTCGGGAGATCCGAGTCGAATGACACCATCACTGGCCCAGACCTCCTCTTTCTCTACTGTATGGTCTCGGGTACTCCTATTCAGTCTGGGCGCTGGCTTCAAACCTCTTTCCATGAGGTCGGTGTCCAGAAGCAGCCTGGCAAGGCCATTCTTTTTGGTCCTCTCATCCATCACCTTTGCCATCGGCTGTAGGCCTTTCCCTCCACCTTTCCTTCTCCAGAACCTCGTGGTCTTAACTTAGACATATCTTTTATAGAGCACTCCATGCTCTATGAGGAGACTGCTAATGGGGATTTCATCCTCCACACTGAGTACATCTCTAGACGCCTAGGCCACCTTCAGTCATTGAGACTTCCCAATGACACTGTTTCTATCTACGGCCGGCGAGCTGTAGCAGTTCTTCAGCAGCTTCAGGTTCCTCTACCTGATGATACTCCCGCTGAGTGGCAAGACCAGCCTGCTCCTCCCTCTGATGACGCTACACGACAGGCGGCCCTTAGCCGCAAGCGTCAGAGACATGCTTCTGCTGGTGCCTCTTCCTCTGCTGCTGCCACTGATCCTACTTCTACTGCTGGTGCTGCTTCTGAGCCTACTACTCCTGCTCCAGCTTCTACTTCTGTTGATCCAGCGCTTGCTGACCTTCTAGCTCAACACTTCGCTGCTCTTACCACGTCTATGACTATGACTATGAGTGGACTACAGGAGCGCATTGATTCTATTGATCAGCGGCTCACTCAGCACATAGCTGATTTCCAGGAGTTTGCTACCTCTACTTCAGCGACTCTTCACTCTGTTAGCGTAGTAGTAGATCCTTTTATTGTTGATCCACCGAGTCCCACTCCTCCTCATGACCCTGAGTGATCATCTTCATTTTGATGTTGTCAAATGGGGAGATTTTTAGTTTATATGTTTAGGACTTTAGTGGAGTAGTTTATTTTTCTTTGTTCAGTGTATGTTTTGGATATTGTATCATCTTTTATGTATATATATGATGATGTTTATTCAGTCGTATTTATTTGCTTATCTCATCTCTATGTATTTTGGTTGTTATTTGATGTCTTGATTGTATTTTTTATTGTATGACATATATTCCAAAATAAAGGGAGAGATTTCCAATATTTTAAAATGATTTCAAAACAAAATGTCTTTTGAATGTATTTTTGCAAATTAAACTTAAATTGATTGCCAACATCAAAAAAGGGAGAATGTTAGACCCTAGGTTTTGAGTGTTGCATCACGTGTGAGTCAATTTAAGTTATTTGTAATTTTCTAAGTGTTTTTGTATTTGGTACGGGCGTACCACTATTGGTACGGGCGTACCAACTATTGTATGTGAGTGGTACGACCAGACGGCCGGGCGTACCAAGTGTGTATTGTTTCATTGGTTTTGGTACGGGCGTACCATTGGTTGGTACGACCGTACGTCAACTAGCAGGAATTTAGTTTGTCAGTAAACCTGCTTCGGTACGGGCGTACAAATGGGTGGTACGGTCATACGCGAATTCGCAGGAAAATTTGTTTGTCAGGAAACTTGTGTTGGTACGGGCGTACTAAGTGATGGTACGGCCGTACCACAGTTCCCTCGCATTTTCCAACGGCTAGTTTTGAATCCGTACGGGCGTACAAATACTATACGACCGTACGCATCTTAGAAATTAGGTTTTAAAGTCTGAAAAATGGCTAGTTTTATACACACAACTTTCATATCTTTTTGGCTAACGAAAATATACCTACAGAGCATTTGTTCTTTGAGATTAATCCATTGGGGATTATTGTGTATTTGAGTTGATTGTAAGGATTGAGATTGTAAAGGTTAGAGTGTAAGCCTTGAAAACACTGGGGATTTGATTCATTTGTGAATCCTTTATTGTAATAGATTGAATTTTAGTGGAACCCTAAGTTGAGACTTAGGAGAAAGTGGACGTAGGCAAAAGTTAGCCGAACCACTATAAATCGCACGTGTTGCCAGCACTTCTTGGAATTTCAATGACAAATAACTTAAATTAACTTACATGTGATACACATTAAAATCATAAGTCTAATACTATTCAATTTTATTCAAATATATTAGATATTTAATATTTAATTTCTTATTTTTATTTTATATTATTTTAGGTTTAAATTTTAATTTAACAGAGGGGATAAGAATATAGAATATAAATTTTATATAAAAAATTTTAAAGGATGTAAGTTAAAATTGTAATTTTATATTTTATTTAAATATATATAATGGCTTCATCTATTTCCTCTTTTTCTATTATATATATAAATTATAATTATTAATTATTTTTTGAGTTTTAACTTTTAAAGTTGGGGATTAAAATGAAAATTTGGTTATTTATAATGTTGAGTGTCATATATGAATAATGATTATATATTATATAATTATATTATATTATATTATATTATATTATATAGATCAGATCTTATCCGAAGAAATTATATAAATTTTTTTATTACAAGTCAAGGATCATATTTGAAACAATAGCTTATTCATAAATAAATAGAACGGCTATCGGATAGGCATTAGGTACAGATGCAGCTGATTGGCTTCGATTTATCCCGTAGACATAGATTAATAATTTAATTTCCCAACTCTCGCTTATCGAGACCCAATCAAGTGCGGCCCAGTCCATGAAACTTACCGAATTATAGGTGGCCACGTATCATCTCTCCTTCTCTGCTCACTCGCCAAGACAAAACCAATCGAATTATAAATCCAGCTTTAGCTCTCTCCCCTGCCCTCCTCGTTTGAGTTTTCCAAAACGCCATTTTCTTCCTCTCTAACACGTAATCAAAACGACGATGCAAAAGCTATTCACAGTTAGATCTCTTTGTTCTTCACTTTTGAAGAAGCAAACACAGCGCGCATCCTTCTGTACTTCTCTTCTTTTTGACGATACTCAGCTTCAGGTCACTTCTCTCCACTTCCAGCTTTGGTTATTGTGTTAAAATATGAATTTCAGCAAAAGCTAAATGTGTTTTTGAAGATAATTTTTGGACTGAAATGCTCACTTAGAATTACAACCAATTAAATATACTGTAAATTTTGCTTATCAAAAAGAGTACGTGTAAATTGTTTATGATTTCTTTCAGCTTGGTTATTAGTGTTATAAAAAATTTCTATTATTACTTCTGATTTCTAGGTGACTAGAATATTTATGTTATGATTGTAAAAATTTTTTAGTCTGCAGTGGAATTGAAGTATGTTATAGTTTGTTTTAGCTGATTGATTATAATTTTGGAAATGATTGTTCAACAGTTTAAAGAAAGTGTTTCGCAATTCGCACAACAAAACATCGCTCCTCATGCTTCCGAGATCGATCGAACTAATTATTTCCCCAAGGTAAATAGAACTATATTAAATTTGATAGTGGTGAATTATTCCCTTTATGATTATTATATTTGATTGTTTGTTCATTTTTCTCTGTAGGAAGTTAACTTGTGGAAGCTTATGGGAGATTTCAATCTTCTTGGGATCACTGCACCAGGTAATTCTGCTTATAAATGTTTTTTTGTGTATATAATTATTGTTGCTAGTAAATAGGAACTTGATTATTTATGTTAGTTTTGTATACTTCTTTAGACTTGCGAATGTTAGATAGGAAGAAGCAAGCTGATTAATGAATTCCTTTTTTTTTTGGTAGAGGAATATGGAGGACTTGGTCTTGGTTACTTGTATCACTGTATAGCGATGGAGGAGATTAGTCGTGCTTCAGGATCTGTTGCGCTTTCTTATGGTGCTCATTCCAATCTTTGCATCAATCAATTGGTAAAAGAATAGTTTCTTGTGAATTTTTCGTTATGTCTGCATCGCTGTTGTGGCATGTTGTCTTGTCTTGTAAGAGTTGGTTGATGCGATTGTAATTGTTATTCACAGGTGAGGAATGGAAATCCTGCTCAGAAACATAAGTACTTGCCAAAGGTTCCTTCCATTTCTTTCCTTTTTTCCTTGTTGCTTCTTATGCTATTGTCATGTGTGGTATCAAATGACAATGCGTTGGGAAATTTCAGCTATTTCTTTGAGCAATCAGATGAAAATGATGCTGCTATAACTCTTTGTTATCAGAATCAAGTTAATCTTTCATCTATTTCCTGATGGTAGTTATACCATCAATTTCTTCCTCTTTCTTTTGCACTGCTATTTCCTGATGGTAGTTATCCTGGTCCAGGAAGACGGGAACATCGTTAGATATTTTTTCCCTCCTAACTTTTTAGTGGTGAATGGTGATAATTATACCTAAAGGCAATTTTTGTCTCAAAATTTTGATTTAACTAACCTGTTATCTGTTATTGCAAAGCTTATCAGTGGAGAGCATGTTGGAGCTCTTGCGATGAGTGAACCCAATGGTAATCTCTATTATAGTTAAAGCATGGAAACATGTGGAGGGCTATTTAATCTGGTTGATATGTTTGTTCTTCGTTCAGCTGGCTCCGATGTTGTTAGCATGAAATGCAGAGCTGATCGTGTGGATGGGGGATATATCCTAAATGGAAACAAGATGTGGTGCACAAATGGTCCAGTTGCTCAAACATTGGTATTTTTCCTCTTCACTTATTTTTGTACCGCAAATTTGCTCTCTATTATTTGCATGCTTATAACTACCTAATTATCCATTTCCTTCAAATTATGGATTCGGTAAATTATGTTTTAATCATGCAATAGCTGTCTTAGTTTGTCTATCTAGCACTATAACAATTGTTAGTTCATATTTCATAATCCTATTGAAATTGGTAACAAATATTAGGTAACCAGAATCATAAAGTGTAGAAAAGTAGGAGGTGAATGAAAAGCCTTCCAAAGCGAATTCCATCACTGATGAAGGTTGTAAAATTTTTGCTATTATTCGTTACCAACTTAGTCATTTTGAGTTTTTTCTTCCAATTTTGGATAATATAGAGAAGGGTCACCATTCCTTCTTTTAATATATATATTATATACAAATAGGCAGTTTAAAGAATAAGCTAACACATGCAAATTAAAATAAAGGAATAGGTCATATATTATAATGTTGAAACATATTTTACTCAATAAACTATAGAATGCCGCATGTGTGTTCTTAATTGTAACCATTTTAGATATTAATATGATTACAAATTCGATACTAGTATTTTATGCGATTAGTATCACTATCTTTCCTTGAAGTTGCAATATTTCAGGTGCTGAATCATGTTCTGGTACAAGATGGTGATAGGTCATATGCTGCCTCTAGTTTAGCTACCTGTATCATATTTCAATTCATGAAGTTATAAATTATTTGTTGAAATTAGATGAAAATGATATATAAGTTGCTTACAGGTCATTTATGCAAAAACAGACACCAAGGCTGGCTCGAAGGGAATCACGGCATTTATCATTGAGAAAGGAATGCCTGGGTACTCGAATCAGTTTTCCTTTTTGTTGTATAAGACAGGCCGTGATTCTATTGTTAAAACCTATAATAAAGGAATTCTAGTCATCTTCGGTCGTAACTATTACACAGAGTCTGGTCTTTTGGGACTTAATGATACACATATATGCATTTTGCTTTCAATTATAAAACCAGCATAACATATACGCTTATGTTTAAGCGTGGAGTCAAACAACTAAAAAGAGGTTTCCCAAATTGTAGGAGTATTTTTGTTGACCTATAATATTTTAAAAGAATTGGTGTAACTTTCCTGTAATTATTTGCAGCATATTGAAATGAAAATTTTTTAGTTCATCTCTCTGGCATTGTTAAGCATATAATCATGAAAGTTTGGAAAAGATTAATAAGGGCCGCTTTCATATAAACTGGTCAATACTATAATGAAATCCGAAGTAATATTTTTACTGATTTAAATTCTGTTTCTTTCTCGTTAGTGCAGATTTAGTACTGCCCAGAAACTAGACAAACTTGGGATGCGAGGAAGTGATACGTATGTTCACAGTACTCTCTGGAAATATCTTTAGACCATGATTCCCTCTTTTTGCCTTTTCCTAACATGGGCAATTACTGAACAGATGTGAGCTTGTCTTTGAGAATTGTTTTGTTCCTGAAGAAAACGTTCTTCGGCAGGAAGGAAAAGGTTTTTTTCCTACTATGAGCTTATAATTTATGATCATAAGAAGATATTTGTAAGATGCTTGATCCCTAATTATTGCGAGTGCTTTTGTCTAAGGAAGCTAGAAAGGGGCTAGCTGTCCTCTGAATAATATGAAAATGAATGCTGAGATTTTTTTGTCAACAAAAATCTAATCACCTATCATGTCTTCTTTTGTCTCCAAATCGAAAGAGTGTCCTTTGAGGTTGCAAACACCCTCAAGTAGTAGATACTAAGAAATTTTTGCATCCATGCCTGCATTTGTTGCCAAGTATTGACCATGGTCCTTCCCTTGCAGGAGTTTATGTAATGATGTCAGGGCTTGATTTGGAGAGGCTTATTTTGGCTGCTGGCCCTCTGGGTATTATGCAGGCATGTCTTGACGTTGTTCTTCCTTATATTCGAGAAAGAGAACAGTTTGGCCGTCCTATTGGAGAATTTCAGTTTATTCAGGTTCTTTACCATCATTGACACAAGGTACTAATTGATGTTTGTGGACTCTTGACCTTACTACTATAATTTGTCTGCAATAACAGGGGAAGGTTGCTGACATTTATACTTCTTTACAATCATCAAGGTATTTTAATAGTATTAATACAATCCTCCATTCTTGATTATAGTTATTGTGAGGTGGCCGTTTATCAGTCTTTTTTTATAGGTCCTACCTGTATTCTGTTGCGAGGGACTGCGACAATGGGAAAGTTGACCCTAAGGTGCTGATTCCTCTATCACATCTGGCATAGATATTTTTATCTAGTATAGTGTATCCCCTCATTGCTATTTGTATCCCGACTCTACATGCCATGCGCTTCAATCAGCAAATGTACCTTGGTGAAATAAAAAAGGTGGTTGTTAAATATCCGGCTCATTTATAGCGTAGTGAGATTTGAGGTCCATTACCAGCTGGATCAAAATCATTATGCTTTTTTTTTTTTTGTTTAACCATGCATCGTAAAAAATATCATTTTGTTTTTGTACTTGGTGTTTTCTTTTCTTTAGCTTTCCATCGAATTCATTTGTTTGTTTGGATTATTTAGCTTCAATTGGACTTCCTTCTCTCTCAATTCTTAACCGCTGTTTTGCAATGTTGAATCTATGAGCACAATTTCTTTTTTCCCCCCTTATCTTCTGTTAACGCAATTGTGCCGCTGTTGGGTTCTGTAGCACCTTAAATATATTTATTAAAATTTTCTTTTGAAAAAAATGAATTTGTCATCGATGTAGTAACTTGTTTATGTAATGTTTAGGATTGCGCTGGAGTCATACTTTGTGCAGCCGAAAGGGCCACGCAAGTTGCTTTGCAGGTAAAAGAGCATTAAAGCACTTCCTTTCTTGTTCATTAATCACATAGTTTCATCTTCCTTTATTGCTTGGCGCCTCCTTGTCGTAATTTCCTGTTTCATATGCTTAACCCCTCACTCGTTCCTTTTCCGTTTCTCTGTCAAGAAACCAGGTAATGATTTAAGATAAATTATATCAACATATCAGAAGTTGTGTATGCCTAGCTATCCCTTTCTTGTTTTCATGTCCTGGCTGTTGCTAGTAGCCTTTGCCAAAACTTCTTGCTTGTTGATTTTGTATATGCCTGAAAGAAGGAAATGAATCCTGCTGCTTTATTTCGTATTTTGTCATCGTCGAGCTGTACGTTATCAATTTGTCTGATTTTGCAGGCCATACAATGTTTAGGTGGCAATGGATACGTAAACGAGTACCCAACCGGCCGTCTTCTTCGAGATGCCAAACTCTATGAAATTGGGGCGGGCACTAGCGAGATCAGAAGGATGATTATTGGTCGAGAACTGTTTAAGCAGTGAGACGCAACATGCAGCACTCTGAAGCATCTTGCAGCAGTCAAGTAAATGATTTTTTTTAGCTTTCAGAAATTCAAACTTCTGTCACAGCTCAAAAGAAGGAATACACTTATTAGTGTAATCCCTGAATGGATAATCCATCCTTAGAAGGATAAATCTATCCCTTCTATCTTAGGGCAGAAAATGAACATTTTCTTTGTCAATTTCCTGAAGAAAATAAAAGTAAATCTTGTTTCGCTGTTCTTTTCTATGCAAGTTTCTGAAAATAGACGAGAGAAACAAGACATAATGTGATTGGCTTATCCGCAATTTTCGTATGACTTTTCAACTCTCATTCCAAGAGGAATTGCAGTAAATTCTGTTTTGATATTTCAACTCCTCTGTCAAACGATTGTTGTCCTTTTTGAATTTAATTCTTTTACCAGTTTTTGACCCGTGAATGACACTTGACAATAATCTACAGGAGCTTTAACCTATGAGTAAACTTTCTTTAAGATAAAAAATGGTTTGATTCCATTCTCATGACTAGGGATGCTGGGGATGATTTTAGACTGACGCTGGTTTGAACTGCAAATGTGAGCCTGATACATATACTTGGCCAGGATGAAACAATTTCATGAGTACCGGCTATATGTCTGCTGCTTGTTCCGGTTTACCATTCTCCCGGTGTTGCAATTGAGAATGCGACTGTGGTTCGATCATGTACAACAAGATGTTATTTCTATAACTTGTGTCAGGAAAGAGTGGAGTGAGGAATGAGGTTTTTGGAAAACGTTTCTCATGAATTTTAACCCATCAAATAGGTGGGTTGTGAGGGTTGATCTCTTCTACGTAAAATTTCTCAGTAATCCTTTTTGATGCTTTTGATGATTATGGTAGAGAGACATGGCAGCTGTTTATGAACTGGTTGAAGAAAATCTTGATCTGGAAACGAACCTCAAGGGAATCAATGCCCGTCTTTGATGTAATCTGCTTGAAGGGCGCACACGGTCGTAGGAGCTATTGCCTGCTATCAGAACTAGTGGTTTCTTCGGAGTGTCTGTATCTTAAAATGTGGAAAAAAGTTGAAAAGAATTTACTCTTTAAAACCTCTTAACTTGATATTGCAAAGATTGAGCTAGATTTGGACTTGAAACAATTTGAAAGAAATGTCAAATGGGATACAAGTCCGACATTTGGGGGCAGTGAAATAGCCCAGCTTCTCTTCAAACAGATTTTATAGTATCTAATGCATGTCCACTTCAGCACCATGTCCGCATACTGAAAAATTCAAAAACACATCTGTTTCTAAATCACCCTCGCAGTAGCAAGGTTTAAGTAGCCTTGTTGGACAATTTCTTTCCGTGTCCTCTGAATCACACGTCAGAATTACTTCTTCCATGAAAGAGTGGAAGATCAAATTCTACGCCCAGAATACTACTCGTGCAAGAGAATGATATATATATATATATATATATCTAATATATCCATGGAACATATAGGCTAATTAAAACTTGGAGATCATTCTGCTGCTGGCTTATGGTGGTATGATCAAGTTGACGGGGGGAAAGCATCAACTTCAAACTAATTCACAAGCTTTAAATTGTAATAGTCTAAGGCCAGCAATGGCGGAGTAGCTTCGAGCATCAATACATTCTACCGATACAAGATAATCAATTCTAGTTAGAACTCACAAGATAGACGATAAATAAAAAGCTTCAGGTTTTGCAACCAAGTTGCAGAAACACAGCACGCCACAGTACTTGAACCAATACAAGTTTCAAACACCTACTACTATTGTGGAGAAGAATCTGGCTGGCCCACCGACGAAGATTTTGACGCTTCCATGACGACATGTGCTTGATCCAAGCAGCTTTGAGTATCGTCGCCAGTAGCTCCAATCGTCATCTTCTCCACTTCTTCTTGGGTGTATATATAGATCTTGGATACCACATTACAGAACTCACTGTCACCAGAAAAAAATCACTGTAAGATCATTTACCAGAGATCCACAATTGGGGTTTCAGCGCTTGTTCTGAAAGCTAACTGGAGAACAAAAGCAATAAAAGTAACTCAAGGTACTATAATTTTCTTTTCCTTTTTCCCTAGCTGCTGAAAGTTCAAATGTTTCAGTCGTTATCAAACAATAAACTTAGCCATGAAATTCCATTGACCCAATTTGCAACTTTCTGTGGCATTACCAGGACTGAAGTTGGTATCCAATATGGAAGCATCCAAGAAAGATGCGAAACTTTCATCTTTTGATATGAAATGAATGAAGCATACTACACTTGCATCATCATGTAATGAAATGGCGAACACGTATACGAAGGTTTGTTTTCATTATAGAAACTTACTGCCATGGGTCATCCCCGACGACCATTACATCATTCTCGCTATCAGTATATAAGATGCGCCATCCCTTGTTAGGATCTCGTAAAAGGCCTTCCATGCTAAATAGTCTTTCAAGTTCACTCAGTAGGTCACTGTAACCATTTAGTCTTGATAGATCAATAGCCCTTCCAACCAAGCTGCCTTGCTTGTGAACCTTCAACAAAATCATGCAATTATATGTTAGAAAGGAAGTCAAAAAAATTGGCAATCGATATCTAAGTTCGCTTCTAATATAGCTTACCTTTGTACAACTCCGCTTACCAGAGTTTTGCGAGTTTGGATTCGGTGATTCTGTAGTCAAAGAGAATCCAAACAGCTTGCAGCCACTACCAGTTGAACTAAAAGAGTTGTCCTTTTGATTTATTAGATTTACAGCTAAAGCTGGTGAAGTAGGAACAGTTTCCTGTATCTTGGAATCAATCAGTTTGTTGGGATTTCCAACTTCATCTCGAGCAGCACCGACCTGAACAGACGTTGAGCCGAACTGGAAATTTTCTCTCGGAAGATTAGTTGCATACGGGCGCATTCTAGCATCTAGGCCGGTTTTGTATACATCACCACAAGGAAAATACATATTCTGAATACTTTGACTTGGTGCGCCTAGTGGGTAGAAACTCGGTCTGGGTGATTGAAACATGTTGAAAGTACCACATCCAAGATTGGATTTGCTCCAATCACCGAGGTTGAAATCACCTTTTCCAGTCAGTGATCTCAGCGGGCATATTTCTTGACCTTGCAAGACCTTCGGAAACCTATCGGTTTCTGTAAAGCCTGTGTAAGTGGTGGGGTGAGTCCTTGTAATCTCGCCAATGATGGTCCTTTCATTCCCAGTTGGCATGAGATTTCGATGTGCTGGGGTTCGGATCTCAAAATCCGGTGGTCGGTTCAATGCATCACGTCCATACAAGGGTGACACAAAACCTGCATTTTCTTGACCTTGCAAGACCTTAGAGGATCTTCTCGACTCCTCAAAGTCTAGAAAACCACCCCCTCCTGCAGAAACAAAAATGAGATTTCAGATCAAGTAACTTTCCTAGATAACGTGCAATTCTCGACAAAATATTTAGTACCAGTAATGGGGTTATCAGGTGGGGTTGGTTGGAGCCCTGTTCTCAGTTTCTTCAGCCTTGGGGAAGACTGAATGCTCAAGGGTGGTAATGAAACAGAAGGATCGATGTCCCATGGGGAAACTCGTTCGTGATGATCACTGACAATATCTTCATCCCATCTAACCTGTTAAATTGCATATCAAGAGTGTCACAAGAATGTCACGAAGATAAAACTAGAGTATGACTCAATCTCGTTAAACTAAGAATATGTATAAAATGAATGTGCTATCAAATAATGTTCAAGGCTGCTTCATATGGAAACTACTGTCATCCGAAGCCAAAGAGCAAACAAGTCTTTCATAAGCTAAACTTGGAAAAGGAGGACAGAAAATGCAGTGCAAATAAGCATGCTGTATAATTTCGCAAGAAACCAGTGGAAGTCATGTTCCAAGTATGCTTGCAATATAAAAGATGTAAGGGCAACAAAATCGATGAAAGTTACACTTCACAATTACATAGAATGTTCAAGAAAAGTACCATCAAGCACCTCCATTTGGAGTTAGGCCATCTATAAGGATCCAAGTCGCTTATACCAGAAACAACACCACTGCACCTGCCACAAGGAACAAACACCATCATTTTCTCAGAATGTAACCTTTGCAGGATAAGGAATCAGTTTTGCCATGTCACTAGTTTGTCACATACCTTCTTTCAGGAGAATCATCCATTTCAAATCTCATTTTGAATCTTGTCCCAACGCACACTGGATTTTTTATGCTCTTCATGAACTTCTTGTAGGACACAACAAAGTCAGCATGACTAGCCCTGCATTTTGAAAATTTCAAACAGCATTAAAATTCCTATAGCTACTTGAAAGATCAAAGTGCTCCACAGTTACTAGAGGACACTGCATAAAACTATTTGTTGAACCTTTTCAGAAATCATCAGTTTGAGTCAGAAATGCAATATCAATCTTATCAAAGACTCTAAGCATGTAACTGGTACATAGAATGACTCTTCCTTTGAAATAGCAACACACACTTGATAGTCTCTGAGCAAACTTTGTAAACATTTAAAATTGTTCCATCTGCACAAAAATTGATTTGTGCATCATAAATCCACATGATTTATACTTCAGGATTCAAAACATAACTCCTTTCCCAATATCTCGCATTGAACCGCCACCAGATATATTTCATGCAACTATTTGCCAGACTATGATTTGGACGATGAAGAAGCCAAGTATTGTCTATTTAATATGAATTTATGTAATAACGGGCACAATCTGGACAGGGGCAACAGAAGCACGCTTAGAGCTCATAACAACTTTCAGTTTTGTGCGACTCTTTGAAGCTAAAGCATAGGTTTATGGCTAGACATTGTTCATTGAAGCAAGTCACCCCGGACTTCTTAGTACAATCCAGTTTCTGAATGTTTATATCTTAATGCTGACGCTCAAATAAAGGCACAACCTTGGCATGCTAACAAACTCCAAAAACATAAAATAGTTCCAACCAGAATGTTAATCTACTTAGCAGTTCAACAGGGGTTCGATCACTCCCAGATGAGAAATGGCAGCACTTAAACCCAGCAATCCCCTGAAGTTCCTATCAGAGATAAGTCAGCATGAAACACAAATGCTCAGAGGCTATTATTGCTTAGCCTACATTTAGTTAAAAAACTAGATAACCATAAATTAAAGAAACTGCCACTTAGTCAAGTCCTGATTGCTTGTTATATGATCACAACCTAATACAAAAACTTTTAAAATGCCATAACATGCTTGGAAAAATCAAGGCATCTCGAGAACCCCGGATTGTAAGCAAGAATAGATACCTCGGAATCAAACACTCCAACATGGTATAGATTGTGATTCAATTCAGACTGGAGCCAATATCAAAATGTATAAGCTAAATATCCTAAGCTAATCACCTTCTCACAGCAGACAAAGTTGGGAAGTGACAACGCATCACATTAATCCTCAGCCCAAGAATCGACAACATGCATTGCATTCACAGACAAGCCATTATTATCATGAAAATTTTCACTAATATGAACCAGTACCAACTTCCTGCACTAAGTCCATTTTAGCTCAATTTTACATCCCACAACACAACTTATGTTGGCTGGTTTGATAATGCTAACAAAAATTACAGGACTAAAAACAATCGTTATAGAAAATTCCATTTTTGATAGGGGTTATACCTTGGACTGTACAAAACATTAAACATGCTTTTCGTGGATATTGCATTTGCCACCGGAGAAAGAACACTAGGATATGAGTTTTGCTTGCCAATAAACGAATCAGGAAGACCATTTCTTGGTCGTACAGCTCTTCTAATTCCCAATCTCAGCTGTCCATTTTCACCTCTGCAAGGACCATAATGAAACCAAATATAGGTTATAACCAACCAGACAGAAGGATGCACTTTAGAATTTCTACACCAAACCAAAATTTGACTTTCTTATAGATAATTTTCTGGCGTAAACCAGGAGTATCAATGACATCTCAATCTATTGGCTTTCTTTCAATGGTTAGAACATTATTTCACTAATCATAAGTGCTTTCATTTACCAAATTGGTAGCTTTTCTAAGCCAATAATCCATTTCCTTGATAGAATTCATTCTGCATGGGCCAATTGCTAAATTTTGTAATCAAGTTTGCCCTTAACTTCAACTAATGGAAAGACATGCATCAGACTCATTATTCAATATCCTGCAAACATACCTCAGAAACAACACGGCATCCCCTGAAACAAGATTCTTTTGACTCACAAAAATGCTCCACCCAGTAGTAAGCAGATGCCTTCTAGGTTGACCTGAAAAGAATAAACATTAACATTGTCACCATTTTCTTCAATTCAATCCGACCATCCACTTAGCTGGAACATTCATACCTCTATAAATATGCCGAAATCTCCACTCTACTCCATGGAGGTCCTTAGCCACAAGCTCTTGAGAAGGCCTCTGCTGTTTGTAATCCTTCAAACAGAGAAATTTCAACACATTCGTAACAATCTCTAACTAGAATTACCAAACAAGTCTATCAAGTAATAATAAAACAATTAAAGGCATAAAATTCATACCAAAGGAGGGAAACAGTCTTCAGCAGCTCGGCGGGGAACAGAGAAACCTCCATGGGTACTAGTATCTGAAGCTGTGAGTGTTTTGCAAAACATATGAGGGGTTGATTTTGCTGGTAATCCACCTCCACCGTCTTCCTCTAGACCTAACTCTTCAAGGTCTTTTCCCTCTAAATTATGTCCTACCAACTGCATAATTCCACAAACAAACAACACCCATTAACTTCAAATTTCAACCTTGAGCAACATCTTAGAGTAAGATTATAATTTAAAGAGGGAGAATGATTCATATAAGAAATAAATTCATCGGGGTTAATAATTTAAAGCATACACAATTTGCCCCAGCTCCTGGAAAAGATGGCAAATTTCTACATACAATATAAGTAGTAGTTGCATAAACTCCAAAATGAAGAAGAAAGTGAGAAAATGGCAGCAATTTGAAGATGATTACCTCCGGCTGAGGAAGCAAAGCAAGTTGAGTGTAGACCTCATCATTCTCCTTATTAGCCTGTTTCAAAAGAGTAAAGCTATAAGAGAAGGAACAAACTGGAAGGAAAACTGGAGCAAAGGGGGAGAATGGAAAAGCTACGAGCTTGGAAAGAAAATCAAAACAAAAGGGAGCAATCTTGACTACTTACAAGGAGTTGTACATTGACAACTTTACAGAAAATATGTGGTTGGAGATCGAAAGTAGGCATTTCCATAGGAGAGAAAGGAGAGGAAGAGGCAACTTGTTCAAGGTGACCTTGAGGGAAGTAAACAACCACATTTCCTTTCTTAGGAAGTGAAGTAAGAGGACCAGCACAAGCATGCCAAAGTTCCAAGTAAATTGAAGAAGAAACAGGAGATGAAGATGAATTTGAAGAACATGAAGAGGAACTAGAATCCCCATTATGGTTAGTTCCAAATGCATTACCATTATTATTATAGTTATTATTATTATTATTCTCTACCTCAGTTAGTGCATAGTTCAGATCAATTTCCATGAACACCCCAACAAAATGTTTGTCTATTTTTAGCAGAATAAGCTTAAAACCACTGACAACATAACCATTAACCAAACTTTCTATAAGAAAAATCAAGAAATCGAGAAAGAAAAGGTAGTGGGGAGTACTAGAAGTAGGAAGTAGCAGTAGGGGAGAGGAATCAAGAGAGAAGAAAAAGGGCAGAGACAGAGAGCTAAGGGAAGAGCAAAGAAAACCAGAAATGAGGTCAAATCATGTAAAAGAAAAATCTCTATATAAAGATTCATACAAGACAGTATAGTGAAAGAAGATGAAAGGAAAACAACAAGAAGGTCATGTTTTTGGAAAGGGATGGCCACCCAACACAAAAACTAAAGCAGGAAAAAAAAAAGAAAAAAGAAAAAAGTATATATGAATGAAGAAGACGGAGAAGAAGGAGGAGGAAGAAAAGGGTATCAAATAATAACAAGAAACTCAAAGTAAGAATCCTCTTCCCCCCTCATTTGCAGGTACTGAGAAAGAGGGAGCAGAAGGTTGCAGACATGGACAATTTGCATAGGAAGCACATAAAAACAAATGGCAATAAAATTAATTATTTTTCTTCACAAAAAAATTTAAAAATAAATAAATAAATAAATAATAAAAGAAAAAGGCAATGTGGGGGTGTGGGTTTTGCACTTAGGAGAGATGAGAGAGAGAGAGAGAGAGAGAGAGAGAGAGAGAGAGAGTGAGAGTTGTGTATTTGGTGGAGGGGACAATCTAAGACACTCCATATCCCACACTCCCTCCTCTAACCTTTTTTTATCACTATTCAAGATAATTTATTTTTTTCTATTTTTTAAATTTAATTGCTTTATTAATTTGAATATATATTTTTATAGTCAATGTAACTATTTTAAAATAAAAAAATTTTAAATAATATATATATAAATAATAAACTTTTAAATTTTAAAAAATCATATCATATTATTATAAAATAAAATTAAAAATTATTAAAATTACCCCGCGACCTTGTCTCTCGCTTGTCGACTTGAGCCGAGCTCACTTTCGATGGAGAACTACCGGTGAAAAGTGTCTGTAGGCTCAATTCCTTTGGGTGTACATTTTATACTAGACCCTGTCCGCATGGAAGAACCGAGCAGGGGATGAGCGCGCTTGCTGATATCTACGACGGCCGTTGCGTGAGTAGGCTCTTTTTTTTCGGCTGAGGGTCGGTTTGGGCAGACTCGGCTGCAAAACAAGTAGAACGGGAAGACAATATTAAAAAAAAAAAAAAAAGACCCACAGCAATGAATTGGATGACTATATTTGGTTATAAATTAGAAGTAGAAAAGGCAACTTTTAGGTTTTGTGGGTATTCTTGAAATTAGGAGGCTTTACCATATTCTTTCAATATTGGGAAATTACATTAAATTTGTAAATATATATGTTATTTTTATCATTTCGTATTAAATATTTACATGAGAGATATGATAAGCTCATTCAATGGAAACATCAACGAGGCAAAAAAGAAAAGAAAGAAAGAAAGAAATAAAGAAAAGTCATTTCTTTTTCTTGGAAAACCTTTTTATGTTGGGTATCAATAAAAACAAAAAGATAGAAACAACCCATTAAAGCTTAAGCTAAAACACTTTCAAGAAAGTAATAATACTAAACAAAAACCCATTAATTATTTTTCTCTACATTATTATATTCTGTAATATTATATGGTCCAAGAAGAATGGACCATTTTCTTTTAATAATACCAATTTTTTAAATTGTTTATTGAGTTAGAGAAATGAGTAAGAAAATTGGGAAGATATTGAGAGGAGGAGAAGGAAAGCAAAAGGTGTTGTCAATGTTAGAAAGGAAAAATTTAAAATAAAAAATGGTAGGGTCTCTTTTTAAGAACGTTGGCAGCAACTATCATGGGCGTGTTGTTAGTTGTTAGGACTCAGTGAGTCAGAGACGCAGCAGCAAACCAGTCCCACTTTTTTTTTTTTATTTCTTTTATATATATATATATATATATAATCTCAAGTCTCATCAATCCTTGGTTCTTTTTTTATTTTTTTCAACCGCACCATGTTCCCCCACTCTCTCAATCTCGGCACGTGCTGACTACCCTCTTTCAGCTGCAAAATATCAAAATTTAACCTCAAGATGTTCTTCGTTCGCAATTCACTATGATTAAATCAACTATTTTCATCAAAAATAAATAAATTATTAATAATTTAAAATTTATATATATATATATATATATATATAAATTTGCATTTATTTTGAATTGAGATATATTTCAGAATTTTTTTATATTCTAAAATTCTTTGAATAATTTAAATTATTGGATCAGATTTAAAAATTATTATGTATTTTTAATTTATTTAAATTTTAAGATATTTAAACCACTTGAATTTAAGTTAATAGTTGAGTATAAATTTTAAATTAATATTATTAATATTTTATATATTATAAATTTAAAAGACCTCAATCAAATTTTAATATACTAAATAAATAAATATAAATTATAAAATAAATTATATATTAAAAATATATATTATAATATTCCATATAAATTTATATTCAAATACATATTTTTATACATATCTAAGTATAATTATATAAATTATTTATATACTTTTAAACTAAAATAATAAAATTTGAAAAATTGAAAAAAATTGTAAAATTCATAATTTTAATTATGTTTAAAAAAAATGATGGAGCGTGGTGTGTAAGGAATATGAAGAGGAGTGGGGAAGCATGGTCAAGAGGTGTCAAATAGAAGAGGAAGAAGTGCTGGAATCGGGTGGCCTGCGCCTTTGGCGCTGCTTCATAGGCCCGCCACATACATTCCTATCTATCACCCGCCTCGATTTGCCCGACACTATTTGCCCATACAACTTCACTTTATTTACAAAGAATACCCTTCTGGTCTCTCTACAAACAGTTTTTACAACTGACACATGCAGTGCACCACCATTACAAAGCTGTCTCCCTCCTTCTTCTCCTCACTTTTTCTTTTCCTTTCTTAACCAAATCTAATTTATTTTTTTGTTTATAAAGTTCATTAATTATATTTATAACTACTTATATTTTTGTAATTTTTTTTAAAAAAATTAATGGGTTTTCCATTTCATTATTAATTGGAAAAGAAAATACATTACTCAAAATGTAATTTTATTATGTAATTAAATAATTTGTATGGCATTATTATTTATCCCACAATTAAATGTGTTAAATTTTAATAAATAATTAATTGATTCGATAAATATAGATATTATATATTGATGATAAGTCGATGTTTACATGATCAATTGTATTCTTATAATATAGTGTTATATTATCATATTAACACATAGTGATTATCATGTACTTTTAAATGTAATTTAAATTAAATTTATAATTCTAGAATAATTTTATAATCTTTACATGATCTTACTCAATTCAAACAAAATTTAATTGATTTGCAACATTTTAATTATTACTGTAGAAGTTAATTTTGAAATTATTAAATTGTGATTTTTTTATTAATTTAATCTATATATCATGAAAAATAAAGATAAAAAGCAAAAAAGGTAACACTTACATTGCTAGAATCAAGTAACAAATATTTTTATTTATATAAAACTATAGTATTTGAAATAATAAATTAATAAAGAAAATAAATAGAGCAATTTTCTGTAACAAAAAGAGGGCGAATTCATGGTTGATGGTGATACGACTGTGTATGGATATAAGAAGAGACAAAAGTGAAATGCAGAAATGGCTTCTCTGTTTGTCCAAGGAATGGAAACAAAACACTAATTTCTTTTTTTAAAAAAAAAAGAATTAGCTGAACTTAATTAATAGAATTATTTTATTTTATTAGGTGCATATGTTTTAAAATATATACCTTTACCAAAATATATTAGTTGATTTAAAATATTTATAGATTTAGTAAATATAAAATATATAAATAGTAAATCTTATAAGCATTAAAAATAACAAATTTATGAAATACTATCTAAAATGTTATAAAAATAAAATATTTGAATCATTTAATATTTTATAAAATATATATTTTTAATTTTTAATTTTTAATTTTACATATCAAATATAACATTTTATCAAATATATAATTCATAAGATATTTAATTTTAAATAATCTAAACGAAAAATACTTGTAAATTTAACATGCTTTATTTTTTGCGCAAAAAACTGTAAAAATCGGGGTGAGCAAAAATTGAACCAAATGATAAATTGGATTTGATTCGATTTAAAATTTTTAAATTTAAAGATATTCAATTCTATTTAATTTTTAAAAACTTAAAATTTATTATCAAAAATCTAAAAAAATAAAATGAAGTGAAAAATCAAACTAAATCAATAGAACTGAAATTTGATTTAGTTGGATATCATATTTTCTAAAAACATTTAAATCAATTGATCATAATAAAACAAAAAAAAAGGGGGAGAGGGAGAAAGTAAGGGCATGTACTGTAGAGTGAATCATTCAGATCTACAGATAGAAAATGAAATCAATTTGGATATTATGATGCTTGAAAATGGATTGAAAAATCGTAGATATATCGATTAAATCATGCAATCTTTCGATACGTAATATTTTTATGAATTTATACGAACTCGTAAAAATAAGATCATAATTTTACGTAGTCTCTTAGATTGAATAACAACTCATTTTCTTATTGTTAAATGTTATTTTTTTTTACGCATATGGGATTATTATTTTATATTTTATATTCTACACAAAAATTATATGAATATTATTAAAAATACTAAATTTCATATTTAATAATAGACTCTATAAATATAGCATAATATAAGTAAATAATTTTTATCATATCACTGTATATCATTAATCAATGAGATTATACCAACTTAATTATTAAATATTTTTGAAGAATATTTTAGTTAAATACTATATTAATAAAAATAGCTTTGTAATATTAGTAAGATAATTAAAATAAAAAAAATAAAAGAAAATGATGATGTAGTCTTTTGTTAATGAAAGAATATTATTAAAATTAATTACTTTTTTATATGAGAAAGAATATGAAATATTATAATTAAAAGGGATAATACTTTTATATAAGAAGCAGATTTCAGAACAAAGGCATCAATGTCATAGAAGTTAGGGAAGCGTGTGATTGCACGCACTTTTGGGTGCACGTGGTAATAATTGTTAAGCAAAAGTTACCGATATTGTATCCTACAGACACTGAGATGTCACACCACTATTTGTCTTCAGATAAAACACTTTATATTTAATATAAATAAATATATATATATATATAAATGTATATCTATATATTCACCTTTTTATTTTTGGTCCAACTTTATTAAAGATTGAAGTGTCATCTTGTGCAGAAAGAGAAGTATTATAAAAATGAAACCTTTTCTGTTAAATAAATAATATTAAAATATTAAAAAATATTTTTAATTATGATAACCAATTTTTTTGAAAAAATATTGTTTCCCTTTTTTAATAAATTAGATACATTAATGATTTTTTAATTTAAATATATGAATACTAATAAATTTAGATTAGAAAAATCTATTTGTAATGAATTTGATAAATGAATCTATAAAATAAAAAATGTAATTTTTTCATTGTTTAAGTCATTATTGATTATATAACAATCATCGTAGAATTTTTGAATAATTAAAGATAAAATGATAAATATAGATATATAATATATCAAATTATTGTAAAATTATAAATTATTACATAGATAAAATTATATTTTCTAAAGAATAAAAAATTATATTGAAGTTACATTAGAAATATATAATTGAATATAAATAAATATATATATCATATACATAAATATTATTGATTGATATAGTAAAGAATCATATTCTTTTAAAAAAAATGAACATATATTTCTTTAAAGAAATTGATGAATAAAATTTATTACTTTTTCAATACCTACGAAATTGTTTTAAAATATATATCGTATTTATATGACTCTTCTTCTTCTTTATTGAAGGGCAATATATTTATTTTCATAGTTATAAGAATAAATAAGATAATTTATTTTATAAAAATGATATTTATTTTTTACTTTACAAAGTTTTATATTTTATTTGATTTTATTTCGAATTTAAAATTAATATATAAATTGATAAACTATATTTTTAAAATTAAATTATTTATATACAAATTAGGAAACTAGTTTATAAGTTTGTTAACAAACTGAAATTATTACCGAATCAAACTCTAAATATGGGAGGGAAAAGGGTCAAAAGAGAGGACGACTTGATGATTCCATGAAGACGTGCGACAAATACCCTTCACGCAGGCACCCCCATCTCTCTAGTCATTTTCCTTCTTTACTATCCTGTTTTATTTTCTTAATTTATTTACCTCTCTTTTTCCCTTAATTTTTATCACTCCTATTTCTATTTCTATTTCTATTAAATAAATTAAATAACCCTTTTCTACCCAATTAATTATTTAAATTGTCATACCCCTCAACATCCAAATTTACATAATTCTAATATTCTTTTCATTTATTCATGCATTATTATCTTTCATCTTTTTTTTTTCTTTTTACTTAATTCTCGTTAACAATTTATAGTTTTAGTTCATTAAAATAATTTGATTTATACAATTTTAAAATATACATATTTCATTATATATATATTTTTTCAATGCATATGTTTGATAGATATATTGTTTAGTTGAAAATATTTATAAGTTTAAAAAAATAAATACAATATAAAATATACAAGTACAAAATTTCATAAATATTAAAAATGAGATATATTTGAAATATCATCTAAATGATAATATTTTAAATTTTATAAAAAAAATTAAAATATTTAATTTATGTGACATTTCATATTAACTTTATAAAGAAAATAAAAATATTTTATCAATATATATATATTATAAAATATTTCATTTCAAACCATTCAAATGAAACATATGAAACATTATAAACATTCATGTTAGAGATAAAAATGGTAAGTTAGAAAGAACAATAAAATGCAACTTCTAGATGGAAATAATTATCTTATAAATTATTTATTAAAATCGTATATTAAAATATGATAATGTCTCTGTTTTTTTTAAAAAAATTTGAATGATTTGACCAAAGTTCCACCAAAATGGAAAGGGGAAGAAACTAAGAAAATGATGGAATCATGAACTTGGTACCAAAAGGTGATGCCCTCACCCCAAGGGCTCCCACCGCCCGACCCGACGAGCATCGTGAGGGAGGGTAAATCATGGTATCCAGCGGCCTCCTAGACGGGGACCCAGGTCTTGGTGCCCACAAGGAGTCCACCCAGAGGGCGTTATTCCCACACTGTGGCTGCCAAGACTCGAACCGTGGCTTCTTGGTACCAACACCACGTCCGAATACCAACTAGACTACACCCATGCGGGTGAGGCATGGTGGTTCTACTTTGTTTGGTTAGAAACCGGACAACGACATTTGTTTGTGATGGTATGTGGGTTATGTTATTCCTGTTAAAGGGGATGTATTATTCCTGAATTAGGCAGTCTTACTATTACCCGTTCATTTCTGTTATATTGAAAATCTGCTCATGTATGGACACCAAAAGAAGAACTCTGTTCTTCCACAATATGTTGTCGTCTCCTTGTATTGGAACCTATTCAGTGCATATATCAAGAAGTCCATATGGTATCATCATCCCCTCGTATTGGTTCTGAGAGCTTTTCTGCAGAAAATGATAATCTAGATTGCAGGTAATACTGATTCGGCAAACCGAAAGATAAGACACAGATACTACATAAAATCATGCTTTCTTTGGTTGCATTTCATAAAAATTTTACTATAGATTTTTACATGATAACATCTTCAGGATATGGTGCTACAACAGAGGTCAATATTTACAAACGATATGTACACTTTAGACATCAAGCTGAAGAGATTTGTGAATCGGGGACGGAGGACTCGCTGCAAGAGACAGTATTATTGGCACCCTGACGAACATCTCCTCGACAAAGTGGGCATATCCTGCAAAGCACCAATGTAGAGAGAGGGAATTGCGTAGCAAAAAAAAAAAAAGAGAGAGAGGTGAGAAACAAACAGAGAACTCTATAATGAAAATAGACCATGATAAATGATAAGCAAGGAAACAAAGCAAACAGTCAAAGTATCCTTACCCATGTATCTCTTTGAGCCATTTATCCACACATGACATATGATACTCGTGGTGGCAGGGAAGCACTCGTATTTTGTCTCCTTCCTCGTACTCGGACAAACAGATGTAACACCTGTTCATCACATAGTGTTATTACTTGGTAAGAACTATGAAAATAACTAATTTCGGGTTTAATATGTGATTCATTCTTATGCTTCTTCGCCCCACGAAATATATTCTATCAAGGAACTTACTGGTCGACATCATCACTGCCCTCAACTCTTTCCTCCTTCTTGTGGTTCTTTAGAGGGAATGAATCAACAATAGATTCTGGTGCAGGCAGTGACATCATTGATAGAGAAAGTGAGACTGGCTGCCGATGAATTTCATCCAAAACCTGATAGAAATCAAATCCAATTAGAAAAAATGTGCAAGCCCACACAACAGTGCGCAACATTACAATTCGCAATATCATGAGGCCCAACCAAAATGTGATATGAAGAAAATAGATTATGGATGTTAACTGTTTTCCTAGAGTCAATGTGATATAAATTGTTCACCCATATTATAATTTAAGCCTTCAACGCAATCAAGCATCTAATCCCAGTTTTCAAACAATATCAACCTTGGAATCAAGTTCATATGTTGAGAAGAGCCAAAGCGTTGATTGATAAAGGAAAACTACCTCAAATAAAGCTTCTGCAAGCATCACTATTCTTGACACATTTGCACGAGTACTGGTTTCTTCAGTTGTTGAAAATGATTCGCAGGAGCACATACCATCAGGATGGAGTCCAGAAGGACATAAGGTAGTTCTACGACTATGCTCATCAAGGCCATCTCGAAGTCTTTCCCAGATCTGAATGAGTGACACAGAAGCAGCTCATAAGAATTACCAGAGACAACTAAGATATGAAATGCAAGAAAAACTACCGTTGCTAAACATGGCTTAAAGGCAGGGCCATCTGGGATGGTTAAGCCATGTGCATTAGGGGCCAAGTGCCAACCGGTTAGACAGAATTTTTATATTAAAATAGAATGAAGAAAGGTAGAGGTAGACATAGACTAAGATGGAAAATGGTGGTTCAAGATAAATGTATTGTAAAATCAATTAAGATGAGAAAACCTTGAGTTGACTTGGGATTGAGGTTTAACAAGTTTAAGATTGTAACAAATGTAAAATATGAAGGAAATCCAGGGCTTGCAACCAAGAGGTTACGTGTTTCCAGCCTATGACAGCTATTTACAAACAAATACAAGGGACTCTCTGGACTTCCACAACACAGACTCCAAAGGAAGATGGAAAAAACAAACAGCAATATTCTTCCAAAGCACGTTGAATATTACCTCAGATCTAGAATGTCTTCTTCTTCCACCCAAGCTGTGAATTCTACTGCCCAAGTATCCAGAATCACTACCTATCCCATCATTAAACATATCACCGCTGAAATCTAGGAGCCATCTATCATGAGATAGTAGGTCATCGGTGCCATCTGTTGCAAAAACAATGGTTGGAGAATCCAGATGTCTTCTTGAACTGCGTCTTGAAAATGCATCCCAGAACAACCTTCTACTGTTTCTTCTGGCTTCACGACTACTTGTATCAGCATTGCTACTAGACAAAATGCTGGAAGATATGCTTAACACATCCACATGAAGCATACTTTCATCTCCCTGACTCTGTTCTCTGTTGGCCATGAGAAATCCTAAACCTGAGGGCATCATTTCTTGTAAAGATTCATCCCTTATAGAGTGAAAAGTTACTGGATCATCAGATCTATGAGGAACATTATCAGAAGTAAACACGCCTGTTGATTCTTCTGCATGAGTCTCTATAGATGCACCATCAACATCAGAATCTCTAGGCCCTAGAGAAGATGAACTGCCAGGATGCATGTTATCGCGATGGATTTGAGTAACACCATTGTTCTCTGAATTGTCAATGCCATTAGCTGCATCCTTGTTAGCCAAACCATTTACAGACACAGGATCTGAAAACTCTTGATTTTTAACAGAGGTACTAGCTTCGCCACTACCATTCCTACAAAATTCATTGCGACTATAATTTTCACTTACCTGATATGGGACCACTAACTCCTTACTCTCAGACAAGCATTTCCTCTGATTACTTGTTTCAGTATTTCTAAAATCACTTTCTGCAGAAGGACCTTCACTGGATGTGCTTTTGCTTCCAGATGATGCTCCAGCTTCAGCAACAGAGATGGTAGACTCTGTTCCTGTACAGGAAACTAAAGAAGGTTCTTCTGCAGGACTCCAAATCTCACCAGCAATCAGATCACAACGTTTGGCAGAATTCACCTGAATTTCATCTGGATAATTTTCCATCTGCAGGAAAGACGTTGAACGCAAATTATTCTCTTTTATAAACTGCATCCAAGAACAATTAGATAATAGCATTCTGAAGGGACTTATCCCAACCATCACAAATACTTGCACTGATTGAAACATCAGAACCACCACAAAAAAATTCCTACCTCACCAAATGTTGTTCTTGTTAGATAAGAGAAGTATGCACATTTTATATACTCTGCCTACCCACCATTGATGGGTCCCTCGGTAGAGCAAATACGTCTTGCATTAGCAATACATTTTGGTTGGATACCCAAAAATCTCGTTGAATGTGGGCAATGAAAGTGACAACAAATGTATTGAAGCATGAAACTTTGTTTTGTCAGAGACCTTTTCAGAAAAAACTTACACTTTAGTAATTCGTAATATTACATTAGACCACAAGAAACTGGTACAGTATGCAGATGAAATAAACCATCAGCTAGTGCAACTGCTCAACTAAATTAAACCATCATTGATGCTCTTTTTAATTTATATAGTTGTGCGTTTCATTCGGCCTTTCCTCCATTACTTTCGCACAATGATACAGGAGGCTTTTCTAAAATCTAAAAGTTCAAAAATACTTTCCAACATCACAACTGATTCATTTGGGTGAAAAAGAAAGGACACCAAGTAGTTAACGATATCCGCGAAATATTCTCTAAAACCTTTCAAGTCACTAAACCATCAAATATTTTGCCATGCCTTTTACTAATATATATATCGCATAGTTTCAATTTCAATACCTTCACTTGAAATGAAGAAATAGAGAAGAGATATTGCACCTGTCTTGAACTAAAATAATAACTCAAATGATTATCTATGAAGAATATATGCAAACTTGAAAGAAGCCATCAAACTTAAAACTCAAATTGTGATGATTATCAAACTTCGAAGAAACGCATAGAATGCAAATCAGTTAATTAAAAATGCAAAATTTCCAAATTCATAAAACAATGGAAAAGATTAAGGTTTTAATTTTAGTTATAGCATCTGTTAATTGATGAACCAAGAAGTTTGTTCTTGGATACAATATTAACAAAGTATTACAAAACAACAGAAACATTTAGCTCAAAAGAAAACAATAATTACCAGCAAAGAACCGATATTTGCAGAATCAGATGATCAAAGCGAGATCAACCCAAGTGTCAAAACATTTCAAAGCTTCAAAATTTAATAAAAACCAAGAAATGGGTATTGTTTAATTTTTCTTTTCTTTATCTCTTTAATTTACAGCCAATAAATAGCGACAGTAATGAAAGGGGATTGATCAAAGAAGGGGAAAAAAATAAAAAAAGACCAATCCCACCAAGCCAAAAGGAGAAAAAAGAAAAAGAAAAACAACTAATAATTAATCAAACAAAATACTAAAAATGGGTAGTAACAACTAACAGGAAACATGAGAAAGAAGAAGAAGGAAAATCTTTTGCGAAAACATATATAGATGATAATAAATTACCCGAAGCGAGGCGCGAGAAGATGATCCACCGCAGATGAGAGAGGAGAAGAAGCCGGTTCTGCTAGAGCGGATGAGTCGGGTCCGCGATGGTCGGCGACCCATTCGACTAGAGGCGGAACCCATGGATTATAGAGAGAGAGAGAGAGAGAGAGAGAGAGAGACCCAGTGGTGAAGTTTGAAATTTGGAAGAGCAGAGAAAGAAGAGAATGGTTGAGAAATGTTTTCTTTCTTTATTCCTTTTTTTGCCTTTTTTATGAAATTCAATTATTTGAGGTTCCAAACTAATCTTCACTATCAAGATCTTGTCTTTATATTTCCCTATTTTCTGGCTCTTTCTTTTTATTATTATTATTATTATTACATAAAATGAATATTCAAATCCAACATTAAATAAAATTATGGGAAAGTCGCAGTCTTGTATTAATGGGAGAGAAATGAAGGCTGATAAAATCAAGTTGAGGGAGGCTTAATCCTCAAGCTTTCCACCAACTATTATGGTTCATGTCAGCAGCAACTTGCTCTATTAAATTCAAATCAAAATGGTTGCATTACGGACGAAGGCACTATCATTCGTCGGTTGACTTTGATTTTCACAAGAAACTCCCGCGAACTTTGGCCCGCATGTTCCTTTGGGTTCAGACTTTCCACACGCTATCGCCTTTTTTCCTATGCTTATCTCCATTCGGTGGGCTAGCCCAGATTCTCAATGGGTTGCTTCCGTGGATTAACCGACGGTTCCCTGCTTCAGAGCATATGCGTCAGCTGGAAATGCTCCCTCGTGGAGGAACGATGCTGGCCACCGCCGGAGTGTCTCCAATTTAAATAAATCAATGGTGAAATTATTTTGTTCGCATCAAATAATCATTAAAAAATAAGACAAAAATAAGACAATATGAAACACAATAATTTAAACATTTAATTAAAAAAATATAAACCTCAAAATAAAATAAAAAAGATATCGAATTCAAAACACTGAAAAAGTAATTAGACGTAAATTAGAACAGAAATACGTACTATGGTAATAGGTTTCATTTGATAATTAATAATGGGTGCTTAGATAATTTACACATGTCCTCTTGATTGCCGACATTATGTATAATCTCAAAAACGGATAATGACCATTGAATTTTAGTTGGCACCTAACAAACCAAGAGCGTGTTTGACTGGTAGTCAAGTGCCCGTGTATTTTGTATAAATCGAGTCTGGTTGCTCTGTCTCACCGAATTAACCTACCCATCCTATTCACTCTTACACTGAGCTCCCCAATTTTCAATATGCATAATCCTCCTCCTCCAGGCCACGGCCACGGCCACGGCCACGACCACGGCCACCACCCACCACCTCATCATGGTCCCCCGCACCACGATCCTCCACCTCCACCGCCTCATCATTGTCCCCCGCACCACGATCCTCCACCTCCTCATGGCCACCATCCTCCACCGGGTCCTCACGCTCCCCCTCCGCATGAGCCCCACAAACCTCATCCTCACCATCACCGCTGAATTTGCGTGAATTATGGGAAGCTGTAATATTATTAAGAGTCGCGTATGTGTGTGACAACGGTGTCGTTTTGGAACTTCGGCTTATTATCCTTACGCATGTTGTTGTGTTGTGTGCAATTAACTAGCGGTTCAGGCTTGGCTCGCATGCCATGCCCTGGAAAATGTGTTTTCATGTTTATCATGTAATAAATTACGCGAATAAACCTTGTGTTATTTATTTATTTATTTTATTAGTTATATATAAAGTGTCCATATTTAAATTATTTGATGATTCTCAATATCTATACTCTATAAAAAATTTATTATATATAAAATTATATATACATTAATAATATAATGATATATAAATTTATATATAGAAGAAAATAAATCATGTTAGTTATTATGAATATTATCGTTTCTTGATTGATTGATATCACAAGTATTTTAAGGAATTTTATTAAAATATTTTAAATTTATATATGATTAGGAATAAAGTTTATTATAATTTCAACTTCATTATTAAATAATTTTTAATATAACTGATTTAACAATTCATATTAGTTTAATTATAAAACACAACTGAAATTATAATTTATTTTTAAATTGTTTGTTAGCGGTAAATCACAGTAGCTAGCGATCTCTTAGATGAGAGATCCTTAAATCTTTGATACCAATTCTGTCATTCGAGTTCTCAACTCTTTTGAAGTTGAACTTTAGTTTCATATGCTACCGCAAAGTAAGACGACGCGTCGTATCGGGTCAAAACGATAAGGACTCTTAAGCAAGATTTGACATTTTTCGGTTTCCAAATTTAAGATTTAAACTTAGTCTCAATTATAATTTATTCTTAAAATTAATTCCAAATTATGATTTTAATGTTAATTGAATTTAATTTTGAATATTACTACTAAAAATTATTCGTAAACCTTTATAATTTCGTTAATAACTATATAATATATACGTAAATAAGTTTTATATCAAAAGTATATAATTATAAATAAAAAATTATCTTATTAAATTAAATTGATGAATTATTTATTAATATGCGGTGAATTTTAATTAAGATACAGGATCGATAATAAAAAAGAATACAATGTACTAGTAATACTACATTAATCGGGTATTATCCGGATCCACATAGATAATTTGGGTGGATGGGGAATAGAACTGAAAGTTATGTATCAATTTGGCAAGAAACCTGAAACCAAGGGGCAACTTGATATTTTGTCCGTTAATTCCCAGCTATTCTTCGACGGGTCAAATGTCATTCTGGTGAGCTTCGAAGCAGGTTCTTTCTTCTACAATCACCAACAAGATCACGTCAAGACATCAACTTTCCTGGTTTTAGATTCAGATCTTGCAATCAAATAATACTATTATAAGCCCACGGTATGCTTTTCTGCTTTTTACCCATTTAACAGTCATCAAAATCTTGCATTTTCATTCACATAATCCACTTTTAGATTCAAAATCTTCATTCTTTGTCAGCACGGTTCCTTTGTAATTCATGTTTATTTTGAGGGTTTGTTTCTTGGCGGTAGCTGTTGTATAATATATGTTCAATTTGGAGCTTCTATCGTCGATCACATTGCAACCATACATCCGTCGCTGCGTATTCTTTGGTAGCATCATTGAACTGTATTTTTTGCTATCAGACAAGTATGCAGACAAAAACCCTTGCCTTACCTCCAGCCTTTAACCTCTTCCCTTCTCTTCATTCTCCAAAAAAAACCATCTTTTTCTACAAAATTCTTGTTCTTTTTGTCACGTTTCTCGCGTATGCTTCTTTCCATGCCTCTAGGAAGCCACCAAGCATCGTCAAGAGTGTTCTTGGACCCAATATTCAATTGAATTCTTCACTAATTCAATCCAATACGAGTTATTTACTATCCAATTCAAGTTCTATGGATACTGGTTGGGTTCCCTTTAATGGTCCTGAGGGGACTCATCGGCTTGGGGAACTTGATCTTGCATTCCTGTCATCCTACGCGATAGGAATGTACTTTGCAGGACATGTTGGTGATAGGATTGATCTCAGGCTGTTTCTCGTGTTTGGGATGATGGGCAGTGGCATTTTTACCATTGCTTTTGGATTAGGCTATTGGTTTAATGTACATTTGTTAGGGTTTTTTATGGGTGTGCAAATATTATGTGGTTTGTTTCAGTCAATAGGGTGGCCCTGTGTGGTGGCAGTTGTTGGGAACTGGTGTGGAAAAGCAAAAAGAGGATTGATAATGGGAATATGGAATTCACATACATCAGCTGGAAACATTGTTGGCTCCGTCGTGGCTTCTGCCGTTTTGGAGTTTGGTTGGGGTTGGTCATTTGTTGTGCCTGGGATTTTGGTGATTTTAGTTGGAGTTTTGGTGTTCTTCTTTCTTGTAGTCAGTCCGGAAGATATTGGACTTGAGCTTGAGCTTCCAGGGGAGGATGTTGAGATGAACGTGCAGGTGGATGGTGAGGAGAATATGGAGAAAGTAGAATCGGAGGAAGCGGAGCTTCTACATACAGAAAGTTCAGATTCTTTGGCTGCTATTGGGTTCTTGGAGGCTTGGAGATTACCTGGTGTCGCACCATTTTCTTTCTGCCTTTTCTTTTCAAAGCTAGTGGCTTATACGTTTCTATATTGGCTGCCCTTCTACATAAGGCATACAGGTATTTGGTTCTTCTTACGTATGATATTTTCTTTAAGAGAACTGATTGTAGATCATGTTAGAATGTGTACGCAAGTACCTTTACTGGAAATTGCTGTTTCTTCAGACTGCCACAAACTTACTGAAAAATTTTGGGATGACATCCATTTCTTAAATGGCAATGGCTGAGCCTTATTTCAGTTCTTATCCTTGTAGTGCATCTGTACCTAGAATTCTTGAGTCCAAGCATACCTTGCTTGTTTAGGCGTATGAAAATTGATTGAATTAATTAGATGTGGATATTGAACACAAATTTTTGCTAAAATTTCAGCTGTTGCGGGCGTGCAATTGTCGCATAAAACCGCTGGAAATCTGTCAACCATATTCGATATTGGAGGAGTCTTTGGTGGAGTTTTAGCAGGGTACATATCTGACATGATTGGAGCTCGTGCAGTAACCTCAACTGTGTTCTTGTCACTATCAATCCCTGCCCTTATTTTGTACCGAATTTATGGAAGTGTGTCCATGCTCACCAATATCACTTTGATGTTTCTTTCGGGATTGCTCGTAAATGGTCCCTACTCGCTCATCACTACAGCCGTTGCAGCTGATCTTGGTACACAGGAGGTGATCAAGGGAAATTCTCGTGCCTTAGCTACTGTGTCTGCAATAATAGATGGTACAGGTTCTGTTGGGGCTGCTCTTGGTCCACTTTTGGCTGGGTATATTTCTACCAGAGGGTGGAACAGTGTGTTTGCTATGCTTATAGTTTCGATTTCCTTTGCCATTCTGTTATTGATTCGTGTAGTCAGAACTGAGATTAGATGTAAATGAATGAGGGAAATGAATTGTTTGGAATGGCGCAAGTATACATCAAAAGAGAGGAGCTTTTCTTAAGAGACATCATTTTGCAGTGCACTAGATATTAATTTCCACGGAGATGTTTAGATATAGATAATTAACAGGTTATATTACACAGGTGTATAGATACAGATAATCCTCGTGATGTTCTTTTCTTTACAGTTACACGTAGCTTTGGGTCGTACCATACTTGTACAAACAATCAATTCATTAAAGGTTGTACTCAAAATGCTGATCATTTTATATTTTGTATGATATATGCCTAGAACCCTTGCTTCTATTGCGTTCTGTGTACATGATGTACCTACGATATATACCTTTCAAAAGAAGAAATCTTTTTATAGCAAATTCTTTAAGTTCTTAAATGGTGCGATCCCGGAAGTACGAGGTCTTGCTAAACTTCGACAAAAGAAACCACGGAAGGAAGAAACAGGTGCATTTATGTGAATCCTGTCACTTTATTCCACAAAACTAGAAGATTTTCTGGTTTCTCTGTCAAATGACCCTTCCATATACATCAGGAGAAATGAAGAAAATGTGCAGTATAATGGATTACAACCCCAGCAGTGGGACTTCTCATTTTGTAGTATTCTCATTTGCTTGAAAATCGTATGAATCAACAATGATGACTGGCAGGAGAATCACAGTTCACAGTTGGTGTTTCCGGATTGACTAGCGTGCCCATACAGTTCTTTCGAGTCACGGCCAATATAGCTATTTACCATTATTCCTTAAATGTACCCTACTGGAAATTTAAAGAACACGCGTGAAGTTTTCGGCATTATCCTTGTAACAGACACCTTAGACTCGCAAGACCCTCGGCGGAAATGCTGTGCCTTACTCTAGGCCTCTCCACTGCCAATTGTTGAGGTGGCTCCAAGTGAAAGCTTATTATCACAACCGTCAAATTGTCAATTGCTCCACGTTTTATAGCTTCCTCTACCATTTCTTTACAACACAGTTTCACGTCATTGTGCTCTCGGAGTCTACTCCTGACAAAAGCTACCGAGTTTTGGTTGGTAAAGACATCCCATATTCCATCGCTTCCGATGATCAGAAACTCGTCCTCCTTGGTTAGAGTAATCAACTTAAGCTCTGGTTCAGCACTCAAGGGACCACCTGCTTCCCCCTTCACCTTCATCCCTTCAAGGTGCCAATCACCTAACGCTCGGGTAACACCTAACTGACCATTCAGATAACCATCTTCAACATATCCTCCCAAGGATTCAACCCGGGTCTTTTCCCTGCTGCAGCAAGGCCTGTGGTCCTTTGACATTTCTATAACTGCTCCACCTCTAGATAATACTGCCCGACAATCACCAGCATTAGCCACAAGCAAAGACCTGTTCAAGATAAGAACATGCTTTCAGACAGAGATATTGATAATTTCATGTTCTCCGTCATTGGTCAGGTTCATTTTTCAAAACTCACCAAGCTATTCAACCACCAATAAGTCGCATTTATCATCTCTTTTTTTCCCTGTTTATTTTCTTCATATCTATGCCTACTGCTCATTCCTTCTCAAAACCAGACCTTCAGAAAAGCATCATAACCATTTAACTTAAATGGCGACAGATCATTTAGGACTCCCACCTAGATATAAACGGGGCAGAAAGTCCCATTTGAACAACAAACAGGGAATGGGATGGCAAACTCCCAACTCAACCAAAAATAATATTAGCTACCATGAGCAAAGGGTAGGAAGAACTTACCTCCCAAATATCATTGCAGTGAGTGCAGTTGTACCAGAAGAGAGGCCAGACTCAACAGAGCATGTCTCTGCAAAAGCAGCATCAGTCTCGATGAATGACCTCGTGACCACTTTCTCAAGTTCTAAAGGAAAATCTGAATCCTCAACGATGACTCTTGGCAAATGGTCACGGACAAAATTTGCTGCACTCTTTCCTCCATGCCCATCGAATACCTGTTGTTTCAAACAATTGTTATCCCAGATGTAAACCTAAGAATGAAGGACCCAAATTAGTGTACCTTGTGTGCACTTTTAGTTTATCGTAAACACTTACGCCATAGAAAGAGACAGATTCCTCGCTAAGTACATTGTAGCCAAATTTCTTAGCTAAATCGTTGATGCAAATGTGCGTGTCCTCCATATTGTGCCGACCACCAATGTCTGACCACTCTCCTGAGCGAAGGACAGGTATGAAATTTGTTAACATATTCTGTTTCACCTCCACGGCCACTCTATCCTCAGAAATGCTTTCTAGCTGAATGGCCAACAAAGGTATATAATTAATTGACACAACAGGCCATAGCCGATTAAAATTTCAAAGTAAGAGACAGAAATAACAGTCTAAACTTCACATCTTTACACTACAAAAGAATGATGGATCATGAAAACATTGGTTTCCATTAAAACCCAGAATTTCCTCCTTGATAACAGCTACCTTATTTATTAGCTTGGTACTAGAAAAGCACAGATTGTTGTAAAATCAGCATGGGAAAATGTTTGTTACAAGTGCAACTGAAGAGTGGATAGGAGGAAATAGAAAGCAAATTAAACTGCTTCAGAGTGTAATGAAAGGCCTAAACACACCACCAAAGGAAAAAAGAAAAGAGAATTTCTGCAACAGTCTTTGTTTTGATCAAAGTGCGTTTTTTTTTCCCCAAATGGAACTGTAATCATAGCAGAACCGTACAACAGCAAAAGAATTGAGACATGGTAGTCAGTCACTACAGGAGCATTTCCTCAAAGAACATTGAAAAGCACATACCAAGTAGAGTATTAATCATTAATCGATGAACCCAAAATACATCAAAATGAAAGAGAAATCTGAAATTGAAATGGACATCATACTTAATTTTCCTGAGACAAAGCAAAATTTGTCGGAGAACATGTTCGAAAGTGCAACCAGCAACAATTTCCTAATTGCAGGAGCAAACTACAGTGCAAAACCATCATAAATGACTACAAATCAGACACTACAGTGCAAGGCCTTCCAAACCATCATCAGATACTACAAATCATAAATGACTTCACAAGCCTTAAAAACAAGCATAAATCTGACCAAAACAATTAATAAACAGAGACCCAGAACTCCACATGATAAAATCAGAATGACTTGAAACGCATTCATACCAAAAATGAAACTTGATTACGTCAACCAACAAACGAATACCCAGAAATCAATTCAAACCAAACAGAAACTTGAAACATCAGCAAACAACACAAGAAAACGAAAAGACAAAAACTTTGAGACTTAGGAAGTGAAAAATTACAGGAAAAGAGCTGCCGTCAGTAGAATTCATAAAGGAAGAATCTTTATCCCAATTCGAAAAGTGGGTATGGAAGGATTCACAATGCAAAGGCCAAGACTGCTGGTGTTTCTTGGTGGAGTTGGTGCTGTTGGTATCATCAAGACTCTCCATTTCTGGGCTACCTTCCATAGCATCCTCGACACACATGTTTATGACTAGGTGAAAAGAAAAGTCGGTCTGAGTAATCGAACCCTGTTGATGTAGTGGGAATCCAAAGCAAAACAAACAAAAGAGGGAGAGAGAGAGAATCAAAGGAAGGAAAACAAATGGATGAAAAGAGAAGATTCTGGGAATATAAGGGGATGGATTCCGTTCCTCTGTGGTGTATTGGGAGAGTCTTTGTTTATAGAAAATACAAGTCGTTGTTTCCCAACCAAAAAAAAAAAAAAGACATAACAAGTCGTTGTGTTTAAAGTGCGCATGAAAGACGAGCCGTTAATTTCCAGATTTTTCTAACAAAAGCTTGGCTCCAATTTAGTTTCGTCCTGCCTGATTTTTGTCTTTTTTATATTTCTTTCATTTTTTTAATAATAATAATAATAATAAATTATTAATTAATTAATGCTTGCAGAGGAAATGTCCAACAAACTTTTATTAATTTGGTATTATTAATTATCATTATTTACAATATAATAATAAAACTAAGTAATTAATGGTCCAACAAACTTATCCTTGAAGGAGAAAATCTTCTACATGAAGTTAATCATGCTTTGAAGCTTTGAATTATTCATTTTTTAATGTCAATAATTAACCAATCTTTCTTTATATAATCCCACAAAAAAATGATTAATAAAAATTAAGGACCTTCTTTCTTCATAAGCCAATGGAATAATTTGAATCAAAAAGTATGATTAAGATAATTAATTATCTTCTAATCTTTCTTTTAATCCTCTTTTTTTTTTTCATTTTAATGAACAAAATCATATTCGCTCCCACGTTTACTTTATAATATTTTCGCCCACGTTTACTTTGTGAGCTAATTTCCCGTCATTTAAAGAAATATTAAAAAATTAAAAATAATTTAATAATTATCGTAATATGGAAAACAGCAAAAGATTTGGATCTCTTAGGTGTTAATTGTATTCAATTTTGGTCCTACTTGTTTTGCATTTTTTAATTTTTTAATTTATTTATTTATTGTGTATGAAATTAATATATAAAAGTGGGTGCATTGGTTATTGATGGATAATAATTGTACAAAACATAGTATATGATAATTATATCTTTTTTTTTACAATTTTTATACGTTTAATACTCTTGTTTTTTAGTTTTAAATTGATATGTCACAACTTAAATCAAATCCAATTCTATCAAACATATAAATGATATATTTCTCTATAATTTATCATTGATTTCATTCTCAATGATAGGTTGAATCAAAGATTTGGATTCGAATTTTTGATATAATTAATATTTTAGATTGCATGAGTGTTGATCATAAATTCGTTACACCTCTATATCAACATGAACTTAATATGATTCATCGACCTAAATCATCATTCATAATTATCATTCATTTATCTTTATATTTAATCGATATTCATCTTATTTATCTCACCTCATTAATAAAATATGAATTAAAACTGATGATGATTCTATCAATTATTACAACCAAATTAATATAGTAATTTTTTTCTTTTTTTTTTGTCACAAAAACAATAATAAGAAGTAATGAAATGATAATGGGAAAGGTAACAATACAGAGAATAACATGGAAAATGGAGGCATCGAAAGGGTAGGTTTAGTAATAATTGAGGGAAGATATGAAAATGAAGGATGGAAGGAATTGAGATTGAAAGGCAAATGTGAAAGAGAGGACGTTATTCCTTTTAATCAAATGGGAAGCTGATGCAATCAAACGACACCCATGACTTTATATTTCTACTTTGCTTTCTGGAAAAGTTGTTGATTTTATTAAATATCTTTTTTTATTTAATCACATTAAATATCTTTGTGCGTAATTTATTGGTCCAACAATGCCTTTGAAGGAGTCTCGAATGGTGACTATTTTATAGTAATATCATCATTGTCTTTTATTCCCGATTACAAAGGGCAATGCAATCCACATTATCTTCATACCCCACCCCCCCCTCTTTTTATTACATGGTTTTCCCACTCTTTCTACTCCATTATTATGCTTTTTTTTGGCTATTTCCTTTTTTCCCAAAACTTATCTTCATATTTCTAACCTTTTTATCATGCCTTCTTTTTTTAATTTTGCATTTTTCATTAAAAGTAAAAAGGACTCGATAAAAAACCAACATGTGAAATTTAAGAACTTAATAAAAAATAAAAAATTCAATGATTTTTAAAAATAAAATAAAAGAAAAAAATTTAATAAAGAAAATCATAAAATTCAGGAATTTTAAGATACCGTTTGTTTTTCTTTTTATAATATTATATCAAATGAGGGTTTACTTAGGAGGAATTTATTGCATATTTCAGAACTTATTTTTAGGATATTTATGGAATGTTTTCGGTTTCAAAATATGAACAAATATGTCCCTTCTGATATTTTTCTATAAAATCATAATAATAACTTTATTAATATTCAAAAAAACAAAATTAGAGATAATATATTGATTTTAATTATAATTGGATTTATTATAAGAAAATAATTGAAATGATATAAAAAAGAAAAGAAATTATGATAAGACGTAGTTAAAGTAGGAAATTGAAGGCTTACAAATTCCAATGGGAATTCCCGCTCCATTGAAAAGCTTTGAATGGTCAACACCCCCCTCTCTTTTCTAATTATTCTATTTTTAGTTCTCGAATCTTTCAAGTTGCTCCTTGTGTGATGATGAATAAGCTCTTGGGATCTTATGACGTGGTAATTTCTGGTTCATCAAATTCCTGTGCCTCTAATTTCATTACCATCATCATTGCCTTTAACACAATTAATATTTTATAATATAAACTCATTACCATTAAGATGATATCTAAATTCCATTACAGAAAATAACAAAACTGAATGTCATTAATTACTGATTAACTCTGTATTAAGATGCTAATCATTGGTTGTATTTGTTCATTAAACGAGGGGATTCGCTCAACTGATGCACCTCATAATAAAAAGAGGCACCCGTTGACGTATATGAGAATTGGCAGAATGGGTTTCATCTTGTTGCGGAAAAGTGTTGAGAAAGGCGTTGGAAAGATGATCATTTCCAAGGATCCCTTTCACATTTCATGAGTACCGTCTTAGAGGTTTAACAACAAACTTACTGAGAAGGGGAAAAAAATTTGTAGGTAAAATGTCAATTTCATATCCATGACTTTGGGTTCTTGTTAGTACAAATGACAAGTCACAATAGCTTCCATTTCTCTCCACACCCCATTGGAGAAATCCTCAGCTACAGCTGCCACCGCCATCATTACCACTACTATCACATGGATTAATCACACATTCTAATACAACGTACATATCTGCCTGTAACTATTACCCTACAATGTCAGAGTGTGGCATCAATTAAACCAAGCAAATTTAATGATCCGATTGAAATCGCATGCTTAAAACGCTGGCAGACGTCTCGTGCGGGCACCATTTTTGGGCTTTGGTGCTGGCGAACCCCACGCCGATCATGACCACGGGATATTTGAATGCCTCGTCTCGTATCTTAATAACAAGAGAACAATATTATTTATCCATGTGAGAAATAAAAGGCATTAAGACACCCCGACAATGGTGATGTTAAGCCTTCGGTATTTCTTGATCAAATGAATATAATTCCGGCGAACTATGATGGTCCTCATTATCTTGGCACTGTGGCAAGTTCCAATAGCATCTCTAGGAGTCTTGATTCCCAATTCAATGCTTTTCCTTTTCCAGTTTTCTTCCAACTGCAATTAACTTGCTCATAACAATGAAGACTAAATCAAAAATGATAATTAATACCCTTAAAGTTATCTTAAGTAGCATGTAAAACATTCATTAATACTAATAAATACAAATATTAGGAAATGAAATATAAGATTGATATATTCAAATAAATATTCATTTACAAAATTTATAAAACTTAAAAATAAAAAAGATATTATCAATAATAAAATAATAGCAATTCTCCATACATGATTGGACAAAGTATAACCATACTCTTCTCCAATACGGATTAATATATAGAACCACAATCATTGCTAACAACACCATCACATAAGTCACCCCAAAACTTATGTAAAAAACATCCATGTCCACCATGTCGTGGCTTTCTTCATCATCCCTGCCAGTTCCTGTCATTGACTCAGGTGATATTGCTGGTGTACAACTTTTTGGCAACGGCCATCCACAAAGAAAGGGATTTTCTCTATAACTACTCTCATCAAATGTTGCAAATTGTCCTACCCTTACAGGTGTACTTCCTGATAAATTATTGCATGACACATTAAACCTTGATAAACAGTGTAAATCAATGAGCTGAGGTGGCAGATTCCCTTGCAAGTTGTTGTGTGAAAGATCCAAACTCTCAATTGCCTTCAAGTTATAAAACGTTGGAGGAATCTGTCCTGTCAAGCCATTATAGGACAAGTTCATCACTTGAATGCTACTGAAATTCCCAAATTCAGGTGGAATTTGGCCTGTCAAATTGTTACAGGAGAGATCAATTCCAGAGAACAACATGAGAATATTTCCTTGATATGAATATAAATTACTCTTTGTTGTGAATTCAATGGGTTGTTGCCCTTGCCCTGGAGGTGGGGCTCGTTTAAAGCTAGAATCATCAACAGAGCGATTATTAATGTGTTCAAGTTCCCTATTGAATTCGCTGCTGCATTTTAAACAATAAGGAATTGAACCAGAGAGCTTATTATTCGAGAGATCGATCAAGCTTAACTTGTCTAACTCGCACATTCCAATTGGAATTATACCTTCAAGGTTGTTGTAATCCAAAAGAAGAATGCTCAATTGAGATATTCTACCAATCCATGATGGGATGCTCCCACTTAACAAATTATGGCTAAGAACCAACGTGGCCAATGAAGTACAATTAAAAAAAGCTCTAGCCAAGGATCCTTGCAGCTTATTTTTTGATAAATAAACTTCTTGGATGGATGGAGAGTTGAAGCTAGATGGTATATCTCCAAAGAATATGTTCTCTGAAAGGTCCAAAACCTGAAGATTAAACATGTTTCCAATCCACTCTGGAATCTTACCGGACAAATGGTTACCACTAACATCCAGTATCTCCAACCCTGTGATATTAGAGAAACTAGATGGAATCATTCCAGAGAGATGATTATGGCTGATATCCAACGCTACTAACCAAGTGCAGTTGGATAAACTATTTGGAATATTTCCAGTAAAATTATTACCAGCCAATTCCAACCGATGTATTTGTTTTAAGTTGGAAATTGTTGGAAATATTTGCCCATCCAAAGTGTTGCTTGAGAGTATGAGTTCACCCAAGAAAATACAACCCATGGTCAAGTGCTGAGGTATTGTACCTGATAACCTATTGTTGGATAAGTCCAAGCTCCTCAATGAGCTCATATTACCAAGTGATGAGGGGATGCTACCATTGAAGCCATTTCCAGACAAGTTTAATAATCCCAAATTGGGAAAATATGCTCCAATTTCCATTGGAATATAGTGAAGGAGAAAATTATTGGAGATATCTAAGTCTGAAAAATCCAGATGAGAATGAATGGGTAATTGGAGATGTCCTGAAAGACAATTATTATCCAAGTGAAGATGTAGTAGTTTTGTGTTGTTCTCCAATAACCAATGTGGGAACTCTCCTCTCATATAAAGGTGTGAAAGAGAAAGGTATTCCAAGTTATATTGATGATAAAGGAATTTTGGAATGTTTCCAATGTATCCACTAGATAGACTTAGATCCGCTAATTGGAAATTTGGAATTGAAGTATGATTCCCCATTTCTGTATATACTTTATTCTCTTCAGCAGAGAAAGACACGAGGTTTGAATGATTAAAGAACGTATGAAGTGAGCCTGGAATTTGAAAGTGATTATATGAAAGGTATATTTGTTGAAGGGATGTTAAACTCACAATGGGAGATGAAGAGATATTTCCAAAGAAATGATTATAAGAAAGATCCAATGTTTGTAAGAATGTCAAATTTGATAGACAGGATGGTAGACTACCATTGAGATCATTGGAGCTGATATCCAGTTCTTCAAGATGTTGCAAATGACACAAACCTGAAATTTATATACATATTTCTTAAAAACGATAATTTAGTTGGAATATATAAAAGCAAAAGGGATTAAAAGAATATTCTTCAAGATAAAAATGCTTTGAGCTTATCCTTTTACCTTCAAGTGCAAGTGCAGTGCCGTTGAAATTGCAATCTTGTAATGTTAAAGTCCTCAAAGAGTTCATTGTTCCAATTACGTTTTGTAAAAGCATACCATCCATGGTAGTCCCGCTCAAGTCTAGGTATTCCAAATTCTTGAAATTGGGCCATCCTATATTTATTAGCAAAAAGACAATTATTAAATATAGAAATATACTATTAATTGGCATAATATTTTTCTGACCGAATGCAAATAAATGTGCTAAAATCATTAATTGGCATAATATTAAAGAAAGTAGATAAAATTATACCTTGGAGTGCAACTGCAGTGCCAGTGAATCTGCAACCATACAATATTAAAGTCTTCAAAGAGTTCATTGTTCCAGTTGTGTTTTGTAAAAGCATACCACCCATGGTAGACCAGCTCAAGTCCAAGTATTCCAAATTCTTGAAATTGGGCCAGCCTATATTTATCACCAAAAAGACTATTATTAAATATAGATATATGATATGATTTTTTTTAAGAAGGAACTACTGAATTTTTAGGAATGCTATGAAATATTTAATTGAGCAGAAAATTGAAGAAAGTAGATTAACACATTAAAGTAGAAAGTAGAAAAGGGGATGAAGAGTAACTCTTAGTCGTACAAGAGAAAATGATATAAGTTGGTTTGAATTACCGTGAGAAGGCAATGATCCTCCAGATAAAGAGAAAAGCTTAAGGGAAGAGAATGCTCCAAAGCTTTCAAGAGAGTTTTCATCCAGAGAAGAATAATCCAAATACAACTCTTCAATGTTGCTGAAATTGTAATAACCTATTGCATGTGTATAGTAGAAAGCTTCAGTACATCCAAACAATGCATTTTTTTTATTTAAATTATTTTACTTGTAATTAAGGTATAGGAATGACCTTTCTCGATTATTCTTCCTTTGAATTCACTTCCTCCTAGATCAAGAGTCTTAAGGTAAGGAAATGCTCCCAAGGATTCTAGAAGGCTGCTTCTTCCATCTACTCTCATTCCACCCAACTCAAGGTTGCTTAAGTTTTTTGGACCTCTATTACCTGCAATTAGTAATATATATATAATTTTCAAATGATATCAAATTTGAATCAGAGATTGAATCTTAGG
>CANYBF011759801.1:0-13324 GCA_948192965.1 Dalechampia spathulata | reverse complement strand
GAGAGGTGGATTCAGCTGCAATCCCTATCTCGATGTGGTCCAGGGCAACCGAGCATGCTTTCTTTTTGTAGTATTATATCGTAGCTTGTACATATTAGAGAGGCAGTAGTATAATTGTAGTTTGGTGGTGACTTGTACGGTTATTGTAATGAGAACCTTTGTATAGTAATAAATATACTTTTGTTATAGACTTGTTCATGCAATCGAATGTATGGTGTTATCCAGGGTTATGTTTGGTTCTGTTTGATGATTTCACCGCCATACTATCTGTTGTCCCCATACGACATCATTTTATACAGGTTCAGGTATCCCTTGTAGTGTATATAACGGTTTCCCATACGGGAGGTCGTTGTGTATGCTACGGGAGCATGTTACTCCAGGTATGGGCTGGGCGTGACAGTTACATACCTATAAGATAGTTGTGAAGCAAGACAACAACTATTTTACTAGTTTTAATTCCAAGCTCTCATTGTATTTCCTTTAATAAGTCTTTTATTTTCTAACTTATTTGACTTTGTTATGTTTAAGTAGCTTCTTAGTTAGTGTTGATACTCAATGTTTGTGAATATTATGTTTCTTTTGATCTAGTAAATCTTTTTAAGGTTTATCATGTTCTTATGTTGCTTCTTATTGATCATAGAGATATGCTCATTGATAGGGCTCAATAACTTGTTTATTGCCTAATAGATTAGTTGATTGCTTTGAAAGAATGATTACTTAATTGGAATGAATATAAAAACACCATTTGATTAGTTATCTAAATGTAAGGGTTAATTAACTATATACATTTAGTGTTAGAAGTTTAGCTTACTCATTAAAATTGATATAGCAATTCATGAAAGTAGATGTTAGCTTGATTTTGATAGGGATTTATCATTTGAAAAAAGGATTAATTATATTTAGTCGTTGATAAATTCGTTGAATGGTTGCTAGTTAAGTTGAGTTATTTCTCAATCTTAACTTTTGTATATTAATGTAACTATTTTAATGTATTTATTTAAATAACTTAATCTTCGTAGTTAGATTTAATATTTCATGATTTTATTATAGTATTTTCCTTTGAAATAATCCAATCTTATAAAGTTTGACTACCTAGATAATAAACAAAATCAATAACTAACACTTAGCTCACTGTTAATCCTAGAAAATGATATACTTACATTACATTTATGATCCATAATCTTGCAATAACTTGAATTTATAATAAACAATTTAAATTAAAATTTATTAATATCATTATATTTAATTACAATACACCCATACACTAACATGCATAATAGAAATTTAACATATTATTATTTTCACTAAAAAAATTGAACATATTAACATTTAAATATTTACTTTTTTAGGATTAATTTGTTATAAATCAAGAAATCATGCCAATTAATTAAAACTTTTTTTAAAAATTAAATAAATAGATGGAAAGGAAATTATGTAGCTTTTGAATGTTCTGTTAATTGGCAAATATTTATCTTTTTTATATTTTTTAAAAATTATTATTATTATTTATAATATTATATTAATAAATTAAAAGCATTACGAATATTTAACATTTAATTATTATTTACAAATAAAATGAAACTATTATCTTGAATAAATAAAAATTAAAATTAAAATCAAAAATCAAAAATTGAATTTTAATACTTTGGATGAAAAAATATTAAAATAAAAAAATAGGGGATTTTTTTTTAAAAAAAAGGTGAAATGTGGGATACTTTTGTAATTATTCTTCATTCTTCGACACTGTTGGGCCTGTTGATGGGCCAGAAGTTGAATTCTCGTAAATAACAGACGAAAGAAGGAAACAAGACGCAGTTTAATTTCCCAAATTTTTGTTTTCACCTAATTTTAATTTTACCGCTCCGATCTCTGGAATGGGAACGACAGGGAGCGACGTGGAGGCCGGATTTGCGAAGCTGCAAGGAGAGGATTTCGAGTACTACATGCAAACATATTCGATAATCCTCGGTCGGAATTCCAAGAAATCGACTGTCGATGTTGATCTGTCCAGCCTAGGAGGAGGAATGAACATCTCTCGGCATCACGCACGCATCTTTTACGATTTCACACGCCGTCGTTTCGCTCTGGAAGTTCTGGGCAAGAACGGTTGTTTAGTAGAAGGAGTGCTTCATTTGCCAGGAAACCCGCCGGTGAAACTTGATTCGCAAGATTTGTTGCAAATTGGGGATAAAGAGTTTTACTTTTTGTTACCTGTAAGGAGTATTTTAGGTGGGCAGTTAGGGTTAAGGCATCAGCCTCATCATCATCATCACGTCAATGTTGTGCCTCAATATGCTGTTGGTTATCATAGTGGCGGCGGTACTACTGAGAGGATGGTGGCCCCCGTGTCTGTGGGAGCTGCCAAGAAAGGAGGGAGAGCGAGGGAGTTCTTTGAGGAGGAGTTTGACGATGACGAGGAAATTGGTGGCGGCGGCGGCAGTGGTGGTGGAAAAAAGAGGAGAGAGGGTTTGGAGGGTTATGGTTATGGTGGTGGTAGTGGGTCCGGCAGCAAAGCTGGATTGTCTAGTGCCTTGGGTTAGTAGTAGTGATTGTTCATGTTTCCGTATATATAGATAGATTTATAAATTGAATTATTTACACAAGTAGATTAAATAAAGTTCGACTTTGTTATTCAAATACTCGTGTTACTATTGGTTATACCATAACATGTTAGTTTAGTTGTTATGTTTAAATTTGATGTACTTGTACTTTAAAGATGAGAGCTGGTCAGAAAGACTGAATTTTTTTGTTGTTTGATCAGTCTTTTATTTGTTTTATCGAATCTTTATGTTAATTGCTGCTTTGGAGTGTTGGTTTAGTTTGCTGTTGTCAGTTAGGATATCTGCTGCTAGAAGTGGAATTAGTTGAGATGTGAGGACATTGCATTGAAGAGATTAGTGTTGTAATGCTTTCTATTTCCAGAAGTAACCTTGCTAAGATCGGTTATTGCTTGGCTGAATTATGCTTGCATGCTTTTTGTCTTAAGTAAAATCTTCCAACAAAAATCAGCTTGTTGATATTTCATGTTAATATTTGCCATGATTTTTTGGTTCATCACTATGAACTTAAGATTTGTAATTTGTAACTTATCCTGTTCTTTGGTGCTACAAGCGCAACGCAAAAATACATGCAGACTCGTGTTAGATGAGTTCTGAACTTGATTTTGTTAGGCATCTTATTATTAGGATAAGTTTATTTCATAAAATAAGTGCATGAGATTTATCATACGGGACAATATTCAGTTTGGATCAATTCCATGATGAGTTTTAACATAGACAGCATATCATTCTCATATTTTGCCACTCTATGTGGTTATCCTAGACCTGGAGAAGTCATTGGAAATTTGTTTACTTGTTATTTATAATGCAGTATCAGGTATACAGCAAACAGAGTAAGATTTTCTTTTGCCTTTTCTTCCCAACTAGAAATGTCTACATAGCATACATCCATTAACTTTTGTCCACATTGAGTCCAATTTATCACCAATTCTCTTTTTTTTTTTCATCATTTGAAATGAGTCCTTTGTGTATATTTAGTTTATAATATTTATCAAATTTCTAACTATTTACAGAGTTATCATTTTTACTTACTTTTAAGAATAGTGATGCTTTTATGTTCTGTAATGTCTTTGACAGGGCTGCCTGAATTATTGTTGGTTGTACTGTGATAGCATTGTCAATTGATAAGCTACTATTAGTTTATCCTGCATCATTACCTGCATCCATAAATTGCTTCCGCTTCACTTAACATTCCAGCATACCAAAGAGTTCCCTATACTGCAGAACTTGTGCGTAATAACTTACTCCATTGCTGATGATATCATGTCCAGTTGCTTCAGAGAAAAAATTAGATGGAAGATCGAGAGTTGATCGTGATTCTGACAATCAACAACTTCTTCAGTTGGAAGAAAAAGATGTAGTTTCATCTGTAGCTACTGTGCTGTCTGACCTTTGTGGTCCTGGAGAATGGATGCCCATGGAGAAACTCCATAATGAGGTTATTATTTTTAGCTCTCTGCAATTAGTATCTTCATACAGAATTCCTGATAAAGTATATGAAGCTTGGGATGGTGTTGTTTTGGTTAAATCCTAATTGTGGTTTTTGGCGTGGTTCAGTTACTGGAACAATATAGCAATGTGTGGCATCACAGCCGGGTGAGGAGATATCTAACCTCAGAGGATTGGGGAGGGCCAGAGGCCAAAGGGAAACCCTGGTACGGCTTGCTCATGTTACTAAGAAAATACCCAGAGCACTTTGTCATCAACACGAGGTCAAAGAACCGTGTCACTTTGGAGTTCGTCTCTCTCGTCTCTCTACTCTCTTAAGTTGAGATCCTCTTCTGAATCTTTTCTAACGAGTCCTCCTTGTTGTACATGCTGCCTTTGATCATATGCTTGTTTCTTTAGTTTAGCATCTTTTCTGGAAAACAGAATTTTTAACTTTGAGATCTGATTATAAGGAGAAAGAACATGGAAAAGATGGATAGAAGACAAGAATAGCTACTAATTTAAACATTCCCATTGTCACGAGGATCATGGCAGCTCTCCTGTCAAACTGTCCTTATCCTGCAATGAATTGTGTACCAATATGAAATCTATCAGACGTTTTTAATTTGATATCCGGCTCTACTGGAAATTGCAGATACCTTTGGACTGTAAACATGTTTTTCTTGGTATTTTATTTCTTATCTGCGTTGCCCCACCAACCTGTATTTCCCATTAAGAGTTTAACAGGGTTCATTAATTCATTGAGAATATTAGTAAAATGGAATGTCTGAATAAGTGAATTATATTACTCTTTCAAATTGATATTTTTAATATCTTTTTATCGTTTTATGCCCACACTCATTCTAACATTTAGCTGTTCTAAGTTCAGTTTAACTTCAGCATGCAAGCGATCGAACATCCAAAGAAAGCTTTTAACCAAACCAATATCATGTAAATAATTGAACATAAGAAAAAGAAAGACTTAAAACTGTATTGACAATGCTCACAAGGCCAGTGTTTGACGTACTTACAGCTTAAAAGAGAGAAATGGGTTAATGTTCCCCTTCTTATAAAAGATTCTATCAGGTAAAGACATTACCGGTAAGGTAGACACGAACTCAAGTACCTAATCCAGGAAATATCGTTAGTCCGCCCCTGACGCCGAAGCTTCTACTCTAAAAGCTATACACAGATTACAAATATTTCAAACAGCAAAGGGGATTTCTAGTATAGTTAATCAACATATTATTACCACTCGAATCAACTTGAAAAACCTTCACAATTAGTCCTTCCTAGCCATGTTTTAGCCTCCAAAAAAGTAGGCCAGGCATGATTCATTGTTGGTAGAAAGAAACTGACAAAATTCATTTTGAAAAAGTAAAGAGAACAAGTGTTTCTTCAAGACCCTTCTTTTGTATGTTTACCAAGAGCTCTTTGCATTCTTTGCTCATAAAGTTGCTTATCTCTAGCTTCTTTAGCAGCAAGCGCTTCCTCATCGAGTACTTGAATGGGAAACCACTCGGGTAATTTCAGCCAATCACCTTTCTTCTCTTTATTCCCAAATAAGGATTCTTTATAACTCCTCAATGTTGGTCTTAGCTTTATAGTTGCAAAATCCACCGTTGTTCCCACAACAGCAAAGATGACGGAGTAACGGAATGCGCCGAATTGGCCACCTAAATTATCAAACAACAATTTATAGCATAAAAGGTACAAAAAGTAACAATAAGAAAATGAAAAATGAACTAAGATGACAACAATTTAAAGCATAAAAAGTATAAAAACCAACAATACGAAAATGAAAAATGAACAAAGGTGACACTAAAGATTAACTCAGTAAGACAGTTGAAAAATGCGCCAGATTCGCACCCACATCGTTGCTTAGGAATTTTTCTGCTTGACATGTTTTCGTATGTCAGTTGAAAACTAGATAAACCATATCTCCATCATTGTCCTCTTCGGTTTTTTCTTTCTCAACATAGAACAGAAGCAGTACCCAAGCACAGCAAGAGTGACGACAAAAGACAAACATCAGACGAGTGACTCATTTATAGACCATACATCCAAGCAAAGGAACTCATATCATGTAAAGGCACGCAGCCTTTGTATGGACAAGGAAACATAGAAGGAGGATTTCAAAGTTCAACCATCTAGGTTGATCATCATAACACAGACAAACTTAATGTAAATACTGCTCAATGTTGGAGAAAGCAGAGAGATAGTAGAAGGCCTTGGAATTGCTTGTTTCTTTTAGGTGTTTCCAGTGAGAGCAGAAAAATGATTTTGTGAGATTAACAAGTACACAAGTTCAATCATTCCTAATTATTTCTGGCTGATAATCCAAACTTATTATCTTATGCAAATAAAGCAAGCTAAGTATTCAAAATGATATTGGTAAAAATGAACTTAAGAAAGAGAGATTGCTAGTTACAAACCTTGAAGACGTCCGAGAAGAGCACCAGTACCAAACCCAGCAACTGCAGAGTTTACTAGATCATCGGGTTCTGCTTTGCGAGATACCCTTACGAATTCACGTGCTCCTGCAGATTAAAGGAATCAAACTTCTATTTAAGAACAAACAGATTTTACAAAATCCCCAGGCAAATCAAGGTGCCAATGTATGTTTCAAACAATTACCATTTCGACCACTCTCCATCATGCCATCAACCAACAAATATTCTTTGAGCAGGTGATCCATTAATAGGAAATGTTAATGACGAGAGACAAGCAGTTTGCCAACCTAAATGGAGTTCCAAAGATTTACCTAAAATATGATCAAAAGCATCTACCAAAACGAAAGTTTATTCATTGATATTATTAATTTATCATTCACCATTTTCTAGTGTGCAAATTGTCACCATTAAATCCCATTTGCAATCAACTAGACAACATCCCAAATTTACAATTGTGAAGTTAAGCAATCTAAAAGTCACAAATGCATCATCAAATGAAAGTGAACTTATCCCCCAACCGGATAGAATCAGAAAAGGAATCAAAGATGGCAAAGAGCTAGAAAGGAGAACAATTGATTACCGCAATAGCAACCCGTAACAATGGCAAAATTAGTAGCATAAGTAGTAGAAATACTAGCTAGCCCAAGAGTATGTCTATGCTTAGAAACCAACCCAGCACCTCCACCAGCAATCCCTGCACAAAAAGATTCCAAATTTATCGCTTCAAAGCCAAATCAGGAAATGGGTACCGACGTGGCAATTATAAAAATAAACATTAAAAGGAGATAACCTGCGAGGATAGTGGGAAAGAGTATACGCTCCTTCCAATTATCGGAGAAAGAAGAAGAAGAAGAAGAAGAAGGCAAGATCGGTGGTTGTGTGTTGGCCTCCCCTTGATTAAATTTCGATTGATCGGATGCCATTTTAAGGATTTTAATTCGATCGATTGATTTGCTTTTGCGTTTGCTTATCAGAGGTGATGCGATACTTACTGTTCAGGTTCAAAAACATAAAGAGCGAGTCTTGTTGGTATGTTTTTCGTTCTATACCACGGACGACTTGTCGTTTGGACGGACAATTCGAATGAAGACCCCGTCAGATGGCCGGAATGTTAATTTACCCATCAAAGCACACTCCAATATTACACAGCAATCACTGCTTGCTTGCTGCTATTTCTTTTATGTTCATCTTTCCGAACTCGACCGAATTTAAATGAGATAATATTTTACTTATTAAATTCATAATATCGACTTCAATTTAAGCCACATGGAAGACGTAAGGTTAGCCATGGTATCGGAGCTTTCAATAACATCAAAGGGCAGCAGAACCTTGAAGCTGTACGGAAATACAAAACCTGAACTAAAGTAACCAAAACCGCATTCCTTAACTGGAACCACCAAATAACATGCTGTTTGACTATAGTATTCTTACCTGATTAATGCATCTGTCGTTTAAATTATTGTTGCAAAAAAAAAAAAAAGAAAAAAGGTATCTGGTTTCCGCCTTCCAGTAGAGGGGCCAAAATGAACAAGGTAAGTAAGTATAGCTATGAATTTAAAAAGGTCTGCAGATGATGGGGGTTGCAGACAGACAGTACCGCACGTTTAATATGGCGGTTTTGTATCCCTTTATTGAGTTAACAGTATAATATCCGCTTACTGCCATCATCAGCCCTGATGAGATTTTGCCCCCGAAATGGAGCCGACAAGCTAAGGCTGCACTGTTAGAACTCGATCAGGAATGTTCAGGAGGTGGAGGAGTCTGGATCCACGTCTTCAGAAGCTGAAAGGCTGTTTGCTCCTTGTTTTTCATCCCAGTCACCATTCTGCATCGTAGTTTCTGATCTCTTCTGCAATCCTGCTCCACTTCGTCTCTTGTGTTCTGGAATAGTTTTTCGTTACAGCATATTCATTACGATTTTCCAAAGTACAAGGATTCAGAAAAACAAAGAACAGGGAAAAATAATTACTTTTATTATTAATTGCACTACGAGTGATTGCTAAAAACTCATCCCACTTGAACTTTCTAAGTTCTTGTTTCTCCTCTTCAGAGAGCTCAAAGTTGGGTTCCCTCCCACACATGAACGCAGCTCTGCAGTTGGAAGAACTTTCCCGGTTAGCTTTGAAGTTTTATACGTAAGCAGTGCGATACAATTACAAGCACAACCATGGGAGAAAATGGTTTAACAGCATAAAGTAAATCATATGAACTTGGAAAGCCTAAAAAAAGATGGTCTCATCCATTCCACAGATTTCAATGATTTTTGCAGCTTATGTGCATGCATAAGCCAGAGCTCCCGACAGTTAGATAAGTGAGGCATAGTTATCCTGAGAATATTCTGCATATGAGGCACTATACATTCGAGAGAAGCATCTCTTTAAACCTGATCAGAACTCAAATATACCGCTACTGCTTTTATCTTTATAACACTTCGTACTTGTCAAAATAACGATCATCGACAACACTACAAATTTCGGACTGATACCTGTCATACAAACGGGCAGCCTCTTCTTGAGAACCAACAGTTCCCAAGTGGATTTGCTTCTTGTCAACTTTAATTGCCGCCTGCCATTTCATATTTTTAAAGTAAACACCTCGCATCACACATTGTTCTTGGTTTTGAACATGCTTTCTCCTGTGTCGCTTTCTGCGTTTAATTGGTTGCCCTGAAAACAGAAAACCAATAGCAAAGAAACATCCATTAAATTTCCATCACAACAAAATAGTAAATCCAAGCTTGGTCGTGAAAATCATCGATCCACTTCATTGTTAAATAAACCAAAAACAAGAAAAAAGGTGTAAAAAGATTAGATAGAGCATGCATATAAAAGCACTAGCAGAAGATTTTAGTCAAAAGAAGGAAAGAAAGGAATGACCGAAATGTTCCCCAGGTGGAAACACAGACAGGAACACCAAGTAGGGACAAACGGTTAGCCTAATCCTAACTTCAACTTTTCAAGAAGGTGGTGCCCATTGCATGTTTATGCTTGGCACTGAACCAGTATGATCTATGTTGCATTAATTAAGATTAGAAGACTAGTTCACCATAAAAAACCATATGGAGAGAGAAGCAAAACGATGACTACAATATTAGGCTGTGTTTTTCTAATTGGCCAATATTAATCGAATATGTGCAACTTAATTCTCCGCATAGACAAACCTGGATATGGTTGAGATTGCTGTTCTTTAGACGAACCAGCTCCAGCTCTGGAAATGTTTTTCTGGAAAACAGCATAGAACAATGTAAATTCAAAATGAAGATAGAATTAAACGAATTATTTTTAACAAAAAAAAAAGGACTTTTTAAAAATGAACAATACATTCTACCTTCTATCTGTTATGAAGCTAGACATTGTAATGCATTCAATAATAAAATGCAGGTTTTATACCATCGGTTATTAAGTGACAGGTAAAACCAGTAGATAATAAATAATTGTTTGCTTATGAATGTAGAATCCAAAATCCCTTTACGTAAGAATGCACAGATCTCCAACTAGACAACTGCATAACCTTCAATTTCAAACCTTTGGAAGTTGGAGGTACCCGACAGGCCAAATTCATTTGGCAATGTTAAACAGAAATGGTTCTATATATTATGAATTTTACTGTCAAATGAGCTCACAATTATGTTCCCTTTTCTTTGCCTTTATCAAAACAAATCATGTAGCATCACATGACATGGGTGCACAAACAGGCAAGTCATCGAAACCGATAATATATAAAGATTTTTCTAATAGCTTCACATGAAGATGCAACTCTCCAAGATGGAACTGTTGTCGGTGAACGTTTCTGCAGCATCCAAACTGGTGGCCTGAACAACCTGAATCTCCAATTTTTCTATATAAAGCAACTTTTCTTCTTAACTAGGCTCTACAACTATCACAATCTCCATGTTTTAGAATATTTTAATACAAACAAATTGTCAACAATTGCATACCCATACATCCGAAACTGAACTTGCATTATGATCTAATTGATAGAGCTAGGTCTATTTTCTCAGAAGACAATTCAACCACGAGTCACCTTCAAAGATTTTGACCTTTGATAGCATTAATAGTTTGCTACATACATATCAAACCATATGCTTGAAACAACCAAAGACCAGAAAAGACAAAAAGCTATCCTTAAAAGCACAAGTTAAGACATATTGATCTAAGAAAAATGCAAGTTTAACCGACAGAGTCAACTAGAGCCTCTAAGCCTAATAGCACGTTGTCATGCACGCTCCCTGAAAAAATAAAAGCAGCAAGCTATTATTACCTCTCCTTGTGGTTTGATGTCATCTGAAGGCAGGGGATGTACGCTGACAGACCTAGAATTCTGGATGGAGTAAGTTGTTCCATGGTCAAAAAATCGAGGTAGTGGAGTCAAGAAAGAATTTCTCCCTACAGAAACATGCCAAATTTGGCAAAAACAATGCTATTCAGACATGATATCAACCATTAAAGTCTCTATTAATTGAATCATAAATAATCTGATCAAGATGCAAAAACCCTCTAGATATCAAGACATCTACTTAATTATCAACAAGTGAAAACAAAAACAGGAAGCAACAGAAGAAAATGAGGCACAGCCCTATACAGAGTCCATTGATCTAACTGCAATAAACATAGAAGCATTGCGTTGGCTAATCCAACATACACTATTCAATCATTTCAAAGAAAATATATTGCAGTTAGTATTTACCAGCACAGAGTCCTAAAAGTTTTCGCCTTCTTAAGCTAACCATTGTGGATTAAAATATTCGCCTCAGTCCACAGTGGTTTGAATGATAGCCTTGAGCATTTATCACCTCGCTCCTTGGATCACAAAAAGACAGGATCAGTTATGGCACGAAGAATATGCAACTGAGCAAGATTAGATGGAATTGAATGCTGAAACGATCATAAAAGGAATAGAATCCAAGTATATGCATTTGCAACCATTCTGAAAGGCAACACTCAAGCAATTAATACGAGAAATATCAATAACAAAAAGGGTAAAGATGGTATTCCGGAACAGAATAATTTTTCCCAGGTTATACAGACATAAAATGGCAATGAAGCCATTATTTATAACCACTAGACACCAACTTAAGAAGGCATTTAGCTAAAGCTCTATGTATATTCATACATAGGAATCGAAAACAACTGGTTAAAGAACGTGATTTGCTTATAAATATTCACTTTTGGCAAACGGCTGGCTAATTTGCAACCATTAAAACGCTCGAATAAGAACATAAGTGAGCCAAACTCCATATTAGTTTAGGCGTAAGATCAACATGTGCGTCATGTACATCAATTCACCATCAACGACCTTACATGATGCTATTAGTAAGAAATTATCTTAAGAATAAAGCTTTCAGTTAGTGCTACCACCCAACTTAAGCAGCCTACATGAAGACTCGCATTATAGCTGAAAAACACCAACAGAAGAGGGAAAGAACGAAGGACAGTTTCCTTCTGGGTTAAGCTAACAAGTCAAAACTTGTGAGGACAAGATATGTGTAGTTCGATGATTCGATTATAGGGATACTTACGGAACATAACCCATTCCAGCATTTAAATTATAGAATGCGAAGAAGCTAAGCACAAAAGAAAGGGAAAAAAAATGAACTTTTTTTCTGGGTCAAGAATAGATAATCAATCGAAGGAGCCGAGTGAAGAAAAATGGTGAAATCGGTGATCAAAAGAATTGGCAATAAAGGGAAACCGAGTGAGGAATAGAATTTAGAATTATAAAGTTAAGAATGAGAAACGAACAAACAAAAAAAAAGAGAGAAAAAAAACAAAGACTCGGTTTAGGAAAAGAAGTCAACCCTTTCCATCAACCTACCACCTTTCATGGAGGATTAGATAGGAATGGAGGAGACTAAAAACTAAAACCCCAAAACAAGCTATAATATTCCAAAAATTTAACACAAACCCATGAAAGCCCAAGTTCTGGGAACACCGGAATTCAATCATTTTAAGGCCCAAATGAGAAATAATACACAGTGTGTGAGCTGAAAGAGTTGACGCACCAACCAACCAAAAAAAAAAACCACCATGTACAACAATTTTGAAGAGCTGAAAGCATGAAAACAAAAAAAAGAGAAAACAGACAGCCAGAGCACCACACAAACAACAAGAACAAACAACAAGTTTAGAAGGATAAAGTAAAGGCCTTCGGTACCTGAGAAATGGGGGGGTTGGTTGGTTAAAGAGAGCGAAGAAACCAACAAGATATCGAGTCTGTATTAGGTGTGTTAGGTGGAAATTAATCAGCGAGAGGTGAAGAGAAGAAAAGGAGGGGAAAGGAAGGTGGCGAGTGTTGGAAACACAAAAAAAAAGAAGAAAAAAAAAAAAGAGTCAAAAGAACAAAAAGATAGAAAAAGAGGAAAGATATGTAATAAGAGTATATATTGTGGTGGTGATGGTGGCTCATGCACCCAATAAACCTTACCACCTTTTTGTATGTTTATGGAGGTGGAGGTGGTGGGGGTGGGGGTGGTGACGGTGGTGGAGGTGGTGGAGGTGGTGGTGGTGGTTTTTTAATGGCGTTTTAGAGAGAGAGACAGAGAGAGAGGTGGATTTATTGATTGATAGGGATAAATTAAACAACAAAAAATTAAAAAAAAAAAAAGAGGAACGTATGCTTATTTGGTTAGGTTGGATTCCTTCATTGCCCCTTTCTTCCCTTCCTATTTCCCCTTTTCTTTAATTTTTTCTTCTAGTTTTTCTTTTCTCCGCCTTCCTATTTACGTCCTTGGGGGGGGGGGGGGGGGGGGGGGGGGGGGGGGGGGGGCGGGGGGGGGGGGGGGGGGGGCGGGGGGGGGGGGGGGGTGGCGCGCGGGCCCGCCCGCGGGGGGGGCCGGCGGCGGCGTTCCATTCTCCACCCCATGTCGGGGACCCCCCCCCCCCCCCC
>CANYBF011759549.1:0-23932 GCA_948192965.1 Dalechampia spathulata | reverse complement strand
AAAAAATATTAATATAACTAATATTTATAAATATTTATATTTTTTAAATATTCATTACTAAATCATTAATCTAATAATTACTAAATCATTATATAATTATTATTACTAAATAATAATAATAATAATAATAATAATAATAATAATGTTGGGTAGGGGGTAGGGGGAATGGGTAGGCTGGAGAGGGGAGAGGGGGTCGGGTAGGCTGCAGAGGGGAGGGGGGTCGGGTAGTCCACGTGGAGAAAAGGAATTCTGGCCGCCGGTTTAACCGGCGGCCATATGCCACCTCACAGCTTTTTTAGACATTTTTCATACGTGGCATGACACGTCGTATGGCCGCCGGTTTGACCGGCGGCCAGGTCAAAAATCACCCTAAATCCGTAATTTTTTTAGTTTTCACCTTAAACCGGTAATTTTTCAACATTTTATCAATAAAAATGTAAATTGCCCTTCCATCGATCCGCCTCCATGTCCATAAGCAGCATGGCCTCCACCTCCATGTCCACCAGTAGCATGGCCTCCACTTCCACCCTTCCTGATTGCTGATTCCAACCGTTTGAACCCAACTGTAACTGTTAATTTGTCTGGCATTTCTTTGTCAGCAGCATTTGGTTCCTGATTCAAGGCTGGAATTGTGGCACATCACGTCAGATACATCCAATGATTAGTCACTTATTTGTTAAACATTGTTTTTGCCAAATTCTCAAGTGATTAGAATGGATTTCTCTCTCTCATTGTTTAATCATTAATGACCATCGTAGCAGACAACTTTGTAATGAATAAGACACGCCTGATCGAGGTAGAGTAATAGTACCCCTTTCAATATTAATTCACCATATGTTACGATGAAAGCACATTCTTAACACCAAGGTTGTATTTCTTGCCTTCCATCGAAGGACAAGTTGAAACCAATACGTAACCAAGAAAGAGGTGCCTTGTGCGCCACCACACAGGTAACCCCCCCATGGTGGGCCAGAGGTTAGCTAAGGCAGGCAGTTGGGCATATTCGGTACTAGTGGGCGTCTGCTTTTGAAGGAGTAAGGGTAAAAGCTGGTGCTTTCGCAGTCAAAAGAACAAAGGGAATGTGCTATTCTTGAAAGCTTGGCAAAATCTGCTTGTGGAAACGATCTTTTCTATCTTCTGGATCTAAATGAACAAGTGATGGGAAGTTGCATCAAATTTTCTTGTAGCCTCAATCAAAGCTACATAGGACCAATCGGCGATCAATAACGATCACTAATATCTAGAGATAACCTGGGATGAATGTGTTCCATTAGTAAATTCACAAATTGAAACAGAAGACAACATGTAGGGGATCCTCCGCTAATTCACAATGTAAACATGCAGAAACCATACAAGTTACAAGTTGGAGGTGCAGAAATAGTAATAAATATTGGTGAAAGGATAAGCACAACTGAAAATAAAGGAAGCGTAAGGTAAGGAGCATACCAGCAGAAGCTGGGATGAAGGGATAAGCATGCAGAAGAGGAAGATGAAACAGCTCCAACCACACGACTCCTAACACAAAAACCCCAAACCTCTTTTTCTCCACAGTTTTCGTCATCTGATATCGTTACGTAAACTTGCTTTGCTTCCCCTCTCGCTTTTGCTCTCATACATATCCCATATACGCAAAGGCTTAGGCCCAGGCTCAAGAATGCCAATTACGTTCTTCAGCGGCCCATACGTAAATTCCTCTTGAACGTAACGACTGTTGAAACAAGACATACATGCCAGGGGTGAGAGAGCTATGAATTCGATTTGATTATTTGAATAATTAAATTAACTGAATGAATCAAAAAAAAAATATTATTATTTAAAATTAATTGAAAAATTGAATGAATAAAAATATACTAGAAATATTCATTTATTTTATCAAATAACTGAATTATCGAATAAATGAGCATCCATCAATTTTATCAAATAATACAAAAAATATAATCATTATTATTTAATTTTAATTTTTTAATTATTTAAATTTCATAAATTTATTTGATTGGATTTAAAATTTCATACAAATCAACTGAAATCACCCTCTAATGACTAATTTGTTTTTGAAAATATTAGCTTTTGACTTTTATTTATTGTTTTAAATATTCATTTAACTTTTATTTATTATTTTAAATATTCATAAAAGGAATATGGATATAAATGAGTGAAGTTGTTTATGAATTATTTAAAATTTACTTTGATAAAAAATATTTAATGAACAAATCAAACTCAAATTAAATAATATTTATTTAGATTCATAAATCTTTTTATATGAAACTTTTAAATTTACTTATTTAATAAGAAGCTATGTAAAAATAATAATTTAATTTTAAATATATAATTTATAAATTTATAATTATTTAAATATATAAAATATTTTTAATTGCACTTATAATGTAAAATTATAAATAGTTTATTTTTATTATAAAAAATGTATAATTTATTTTATAATTTATATTTATTAGGTTGATTTAAAATTTAATTAAGTTAATAATATATAAAAAAAACTTAAAAAATTTAACTTTATATTTGTTAGGTTTTCAAGTTATAATATGATGGAGAATGGTCAGCGTTGACTTTGGTTTCTTTCTTTCCTGGACGGTATCAATTATCAGAATAAACTTCCTTTGGTCGTATGCAGTTCATTCCTTTTATATATATACATATATATAATAAGCCCCCAAGTCGTAGGACGATTAATCAATTCATTGAACTGCAAATTTCCACAGTGGCATGTCCTTACAGCTCTGCACGTTGATGTCCATCTCCATTTCTACTTGACCAATTACACTGAAATCCAACTTTCTTCGTGCCCTCCATTTCTACTTGGTAAGGAATGGCAGTCCTACTCTTTCTTCTCCATTTCTAATCTCAATCACCCCACTATAAATACCCACGAGTAAATTCTTTCCTTTCATGTCCTTCCAAGTAGCTAGCTTCAAGATACAAAGATGATCAGTCGAGTATTTGCATTTACACTAGTGGCTCTCGGGCTTATCTTTGTGAACTTGACTGGTCGCTGTAATGGCCAGCTACAATTTGGGTTCTATAAAAACAAGTGTGTTTTTGATGTGGAGTCTGTTGTGCGCAATGTAGTTCGTGCAAAATTCAATAATGACTCGACAATTGTCGCTGCCCTTCTTCGCATGCAGTTTCATGACTGTTTTGTTCATGTAGGTTTAAATTTTTCATTCATTACTTGGCTTTAGACTGCTGCTTCATGTATTGTTTATTATGATTGATGCATGTCCATTTTTAAAAGGGATGCGATGCTTCTATTCTGCTGAACGGAAACAACACCGAGAAAACTGCGATACCAAATCTTAGTGTAAGGGGCTATGATATTATTGATGCTGCAAAGTCTGCTGTGGAATTTTTCTGCCCGAGACTTGTTTCTTGCGCTGATATTATAGTGATGGCGACCAGAGACGCTGTTCAATTTGTAAGTTAACTATACACGATTGCCAGGTGAACTTATATATATATATATATACATGAATTGATGTATATTTACACTTTGAACAGGCGAAGGGAGGATGGTATGCTGTACAGACAGGGAGAAGAGATGGTTTAAATTCATCGGCTGCAGATGTGGACCTGCCGTCTCCAACTATATCAATTGCCAATTCAGTAGCAGCTTTTGCTAAGAAAAAACTTGATGCTAGAGACATGGTTTATCTTCTAGGTACCTATAATATTGCTTCCCTGTTGTAATCTTGGTTAATTATTCTGAAAAAGTAGGATTAAACTTCTCCTGTCTGAATCTTTAGGCGGTCACACAGTTGGCGTAGCGCATTGTTTCCTCTTCCAGAATCGTCTATACGACTTCCAAAATGGCCAACCTGATCCAACCATGAACACAACATTACTCAGTATTCTAAGAAATACGTGTCCGCAAAATTCAGCCGGAACCAACACTACATTCCTTGATCAGAACCCTGCTAGTTCCTTCATCGTCGATAAATCTTACTACCAGCAGTTAATGCAGCTGAAAGGGATTCTCCAGGTTGATCAAGAACTGGCATTGGACCCCCTTACCAAATCCATAGTGGAAGAAATAGCCACCGGTAATGACTTCTCCTTCAACTTTGGTCAAGCTATGGTGAAGTTAGGAGCCGTAGAGGTCCTCACAGGCAATCAAGGGGAGATCAGGAGATCATGCGGATCAGTTAACAAACGCTGATATTAATAACAATTCTACGTGCGTGTGTTGTCGTCAATATCGTTGGAGTTTTTGGTGATATCTTTCGTTCTTCATCTGTAATTTGTGGGTTCACTTTCAGGATATGATATGAGTTTGGAATTTTGTTTCTGATATTTGTTTTCCTGTTCAACAACGTGGAACAACATTCAAGCCTTCAACTCCATTACTGCCTCAGGGCTTTTCTTAGATTTCAATTATTTAAAAATTAATGACAAGTGTTTTTTTTATTACGAAAATAATGTAATATTGATTAATGATAATTTATTTTTATTTCTATTTTTGATGATACATGATTTTATTGTAAAGTATGTTCATCATATCATATAGTTAATTATTTTATGTTAATTAATAGTTAATTATATTTTCTCTCTCTCGTCAACAGTGTCTACTACCCTGTACCCGATAACATTTTTTGAAATTCGATTGATATAGGTAGCACGAAACGGTGCATACACTCCAAGGTGAGCACAACAAATCCAAGACTAACTAACCACGGCTGTGCGAAGACTAGCCGGTGCCATCGATGTTCGTTCTTATCATCCTCGTCTGATCAATTCAATCAGCGGGGTAAGCGCCCTCATATTAAATAACGAAAACATCTTCTCAGAGCTGAAGCCTCCAACTTTATAGTGGTATATATATATATATATATATATATAAATAAATATATAGAGAGGGAGAGATGGCGATCTTGTACGGTGTGGTGGCGCGGGGGACGGTTGTTCTAGCGGAGTTCAGTGCCGTGACGGGTAACACTGGAGCAGTGGCGCGGCGGATCTTAGAGAAGCTTCCCCAGGAGGCAGAATCTAGACTCTGCTTCTCTCAAGATCGATACATATTCCATATACTAAGATCCGATGGCCTAACTTTTCTTTGTATGGCTAACGACACCTTCGGCAGTGCGTACTATTTTTCTTCCTTTTTTCTTTTTTTTTTCAATTTGATCGCTTTTCTTTAGGTTTTTACACAGCTCGAAACATTAGTTATTAGCTTTATGTTTATGTTATTGAAGAAATTTGGTTATGATTTCGCATATGCAATTCATGTCATCAAATGATAGTTGGATTGAGGGTTATTAAGGTTCCAAATGACAGTTGATTGTTGTGTGATATGTAATATGAATATAATAATGGGTCAGTTTGTACTACTTTATCCAGGGAGAATCCCATTTTCATACCTGGAGGACATTCACATGAGGTTTATGAAAAACTATGGCAAAGTTGCCCATTATGCGCCTGCTTATGCAATGAATGATGAGTTTTCTAGGGTCTTGCATCAACAGATGGAATTCTTCTCCAGTAACCCTAGTGCTGATACTCTTAATCGTGTGAGAGGTGAAGTTGGCGAGGCGAGTATTCTTTTCTTTCTTCCCGTCTTCGAATATTTATTTTCTCATTTTGTTATTAATTTGATTAGCCATTTATGTCACCTCACTTTGGGTGTAGTTGATGCCTTCGTTGCCCTTTCTTCCCTTGTTCATGGACCATTGCTCTTCAATCTTCCAAAATATTACTATCTGTAGAATCATGCAATCATATTCTTTTCATCAGATTACGCTTATTTCCTTGCTGTCTGTACTCTTTTGTGCTAGGGAGTTGGGTAGAGTTGGTGGGCTAGTTTTTTTGGTTATTGTTCTACTTAAAAGTATGTTAATGTTTTATGCAGATTCGCACGATAATGGTAGAAAACATTGAAAAAATACTTGAGAGAGGTGACCGCATTGAGCTCCTTGTTGACAAAACTGCTACGATGCAAGATAGTGCCTTTCACTTCAGGAAGCAGTCTAAACGCCTGCGAAGAGCGCTTTGGATGAAAAATGCCAAGCTCCTGTAAGTGCCTATAGCTTTGAATTTTCAATCTTCACTTATGTGGTCAAATGGATTATATTTAATGATTCATTTGCAATCATTTACTTTTGAAGTTCATCATGTTAGCGATGATATGAGATTTCTTTTCTTTTTTCGTCCCATTACTCCCTTTTCAGAAGGTTGTGCTGATGGGAATCTAGAATAAAATCACATAACTTCGTTTATTCCAGAGATTTTTCTTCTGTTTTGGGCCTTGGAGGTAATAAATGATATGGAGTCTATGAAGAACTTTAGCTAAGCAGAATTAAGGTGTAGATGATGACGATACCATCTGTGATACATAGGCTTTGACATCTCTGTTTCTGTATTTTTGTTTTCTTGCCTAGTCAATTGGAGACTATGAGGTCGTAAACTATGTTGCTTACCTCTTTTACTGTAGAGATTTCTGACATTTGTATAATAGTATCAATCTAATAATAAAAGGAACTCCGTCTGGATTTTTGAGAGCTGTCAAAATAGAAGTGGAAGTAGAACCATAGAAAGGAAGAAAAGAGGTCTCTTGTGATGAAAAATTTCTGAAACTTTCAATCACCAACCGAAGTCCTGATTGGAGATACGGAGTTGATCTTATGTGAGAAAAATGTTCAGTTTTAAGGTGTTTGTTAACTGAGAGGCTGGTTGACATGGATGTGTGAATGTTGTTTGTAATTCAAGCATCAAAATTTATGTTTTAGACTTCTTATGTTCTCCTGGGTTAATTGCTAAAACAACAAGAATATGCTGAAAAAAATGCTATTTTAGAAGTAGTTTCTCAAATGGAAACTAAAATAATGGTTTACTACAACTGGAGGCGCCTTCATTCAAGGCCACCTGACTGCCAGTTACAGTTTTAAGTTCCCAAATATTTTTTTGTGGTATGTTACCTTTAATGCCGCTATTGATGTCTTATGAGAGTGACGTTTTAATGGAGCATGCGATTTTGTTTTACATGACAGGGCCTTGCTGACATGCGTCATTGTTCTGTTGCTATACATAATAATTGCCGCTTGTTGTGGAGGGATCACTCTTCCTTCATGCAGATCTTGATTGGCTTTTTACTCGCTAAGGCTGTATTTCTTTCGAGGCGTCCTGTCATGAATTATGCGATCCTTTTATGTGAATTATGATAATGGGGAGTTGTGATGACTATGAAACTCTGAGGCGCATGCAAATTATTCCTTTGCGAGATGCCAAAAAGAATACTATAATACGTGCTGCTGTTGGTTTCTCTCGTGGTCTATGAGAAGCCTGGTGCAACTTATAGCGTCATGGATCATATGTTTATACTGTAAAGTCTTGGAAACTTAAGGTTATGTTGTTTAGTGTCAAGGGGAGTGCAGCATTTGTTCCTTTATAGATCATCTTTCTTTGATACAATTATGAGGTGATGTTTCATTATCCATTTTATTTTCTTTAACATTACGATGTGATTTTATATCGGTCAATCAATCGTATGAGGTGTTGTTTATTCGGCAAAAACAGACATCCTTTTGCTTGCTTTTCGCTCAGGCACGCTCAAATGCATTTGGGAAGAATAGAGACCAAGGGGTAGCAGATGCTAAAACATAGGTGTAATATAGTGACATAATTGAAATTTGATCAAGACCATTTGCTGTTTATGGATTTGATCGACTCCCAAAGTTGGCTTGTCAAAGTCTGCAATTGATTGTGCAGGTGTTGCTGTTGCTAGTGATCAATGATAACGAAGCAATAAGAGTGCTGTTTATAATGGTGTGAAAAGGTTGTTGGCTAAATTTTCTGCTCAAAGCAACGCCTTCTAGCTTCTAGCTCCCCATCCAGCTCATATTCATGAGTTTAAAAATCATTAGTTTTCTTATTTTAGTTTACTTGTTCTTATTGATCTGGGTTGAGTTGGATTGATTTAATTTGATGATAACCGTAACGTAATATTTTCATGATTCAGTGCTTCGAGAAAAAGGAGAAAAGCCAAAAGGGACTACTTCCATGGTAGGCTTAGTCTCTAATGATAGTGGGAAGGCAAAGCACAAGCACTTAGGCATCCATTAGTAACTTGTGCATGACATGACACGTTTCACTTTCTTGTACTTGTTCGTTTTCCATTTTTAAAATTGCTTGTCCTTTTTCTAAAGTAATCTGCGCCGGAGGGTAACCTGGGATTCCTGTCTGTCCATATCTGTCATCCCTTTTCTTTTAAAGAGCCAAGTTGTTCTCTTCCTTCCCCCCATCAAACTTTGCGCTTTCCATCTCTTCGATCTCTCTTTTTAATGGGTACTCTTTTACGGCCATTTTCAGTATCTCCTTCAACCAACACTTCTCAAATAGGCCATTTATGTACCCCTGTTTTCTCTTCTCCAAGACCCACCACCACCACTTCCACTCCTTCAAGAAAATCCCATCGCAGAATCCAAAGCAGCAATCTCGAAAGCTTCCTTGATCTTATACCTGAATCAAAACCGGAGTTCTTGGACCTTGATCTCCCATGGTATGATCCTTCTGCTAAATTCCGCTTTGATGTCATTATTATCGGTACCGGTCCAGCTGGCCTCCGCCTTGCCGAGCAAGTGTCTCGCTATGGGATTAAGGTATGCTGTGTTGATCCCTCACCACTTTCTATGTGGCCCAACAATTATGGTGTTTGGGTTGATGAATTTGAGAGCTTGGGATTGGTGAATTGCTTGGACAAAACATGGCCGATGACTTGCGTCTTTATCGATGATCATAGGACCAAGTATTTAGACCGTGCATATGGTCGTGTTAGCAGGCAGAAGCTGAAGACTAGATTGATGGATAATTGTGTCTTTCATGGTGTTACGTTTCATAAAGCTAAGGTTTGGAAAGTGGATCATCAAGAGTTCGAGTCTTCAATTGTTTGTGACGATGGGAACGTGCTTAAAGCAAGTTTAATAGTTGATGCTAGTGGTTTTGCCAGTCCTTTCATAGAGTATGATAAGCCAAGGAATCATGGATATCAAATTGCTCATGGTATTTTAGCTGAAGTGGATTGCCACCCATTTGATTTGGATAAGATTGTCCTCATGGATTGGAGAGATTCCCATATGGGAAACGAACCTTATTTACGAGCAAGCAATTCAAGATTTCCAACCTTCTTGTATGCCATGCCATTTGATTCAAAGCTGGTGTTCTTAGAAGAAACTTCTCTCGTTAGCAGGCCTGTTTTACCATATATGGAGGTGAAAAGAAGGATGGTAGCAAGATTGAGACATTCAGGAATTAGGGTAAAGAGAGTGATAGAGGAAGAGAAATGTTTGATACCTATGGGAGGGCCTCTGCCTCAAATCCCTCAAAGAGTAATGGGTATTGGTGGTAATTCAGGTTCAGTCCATCCATCAACTGGGTACCTGTTAGCTCGAACCATGGCCTTGACCCCAGTGGTGGCAGAGGCCATTGCAGAATGCCTTGGCTCAACAAGAATGATAAGAGGAAGGCCACTTCATGATAGAGTGTGGAAGGGGTTGTGGCCGCTAGAAAGCAAGTGGACAAGAGAATTTTACAGTTTCGGGATGGAGACGTTGCTGAAACTTGATCTGAAAGGGAGCAGGAATTTCTTTGATGCTTTCTTTGACTTGGATCCTTACTACTGGCAAGGATTTCTTTCCTCGAGACTGTCTACAGGGGAACTTGCCTTGCTGAGCTTATCTTTGCTCGGCAATGCCTCCAATTCATCCAGGTTTGATATATTCACCAAGTGTCCAGTGCCCTTAGCAAGGATGATGGGTAATTTAGCTCGTGAAACCATCTCCTGATCATTATCTGTTGCACTGCATCAACAGCACAACTGCTGTTAGGAACTTTTCCAGTTCAATGCTTTCTTTGAAATAATATGATTGTGATATTCAAATTCGATGCTTTTGCGTAGCTATTAGTTTGAGGCTGTCTTCATGAATTATGTTGAAGAAGCGCCGATGGAGTTGGAAACAGAATTGTCAAGCAGTTTGGTCCCCTTTGTAATATTATTCTCTTCGGAAGGATTCACTATATGCCATAGATTTCTTTCTAAATCAAAGCTCCCTGAAATTCACAAATATTTCACAATTTAAATTATTTATAAATAGATTTTTATCATCAAAATCAAATCGGTTATTAATTATATTAAATTTTATTTTTATTTTTATGAATTATTTTATACGAATCTTTTGAATAAGAGTCAAGAAGATGTTATAAAAATTGGCATAAATGATGTAAAACATATATTGGGTATTTTAGAATCGTAATTTTATTTTTTTTATTTTTTTTATCAAAGAATAAAATATAATACTGTTAATAATGTTACAGATATTGAAACTATTAAAAAAAACTTCTAATAACTTATAATTATTTTATATCACATCAAACTTATGTTATATCAACATCAATGTGAATTACGATACTAATTATATTATTATTTTTATTTTTATTTACAATACAAATTTGTATTTGATTTAATTAAAAAAATAATCCAGTTATTATAATCCTATGACAACAGTCTTTTTAGTGTGAGGGTAAAAACATTATATTTATTTTTTAAAATTGTAATATTTAACTTTTTTTTTCACTTTAAATTAAATAAGCTGATTTTATTTAACAATATAATTAATTTAATATGAAAATAAACATTTATAGTAATATCTAACAACTAAATAATAACCAACTCATTGCAATTCAAACATTATTTTAAAAAAGATGAAAATATAAATTTAATTACTTTCCGAGTCCTTTTCGCGAACAGATTGTAACTTGCTTTCTTTTGACACAAGTAGAAGCCACGGCAATTCCTTGCTGCTATAAATCTCTATGTCTTTCAGTTTTGGTTGGTTAGGGTTTTGATTCAGGATTCATCCTCATGAGACCGATTAGGCTTCCAGAACCACCGAGTCCCACCATTGGAGTACCCGAGATCTTCGAGACAGGACCTAGCAGCATCATAAGACGCGCTGTCGTTATTGGCAACGGCTTCCCTGGTTCAGAGAATCAAAGTATTGGTTTAGTTCGCGCTTTAGGCCTCTACGATAACTATGCCTTATTCGTGAGTTTGATCTTATTTATTATTCAATGCTTCTGTTTTTACAATTCAATTTGATACTCTAATCATGTTAATTAATTAATTAATCTATGCAGAGAGTTACCAGACCTAGAGGAGGATTGAATGATTGGCTGCACTGGCTTCCGGTGTTTCTTCACAAGAAAATAGATTATATTGTGAGGAGGTTTTATAATTATTGGCGACGGAACAAACTGGCGCCCGCGCATATGGCAAATGGTGGCGATGCCGGTTTATCCGCTATATTAGAAGCGGATGTTAAGCATGTCGTTAACATGGCTCGTGAATCTTATGAAAAGTAATTAGCATATGCTGCAAGTTATATTTACTTTCGATGTCAAACAAGTATTGATTTGTATGTTTTTTTGTTTTTCAGGGATGGTCCTTTACTAGTGGTTGCTTCTGGTAGAGATACTGTTTCTACAGCTAGCTCTATAAAACGATTAGCTTCTGATAATGTTTTTGTTGTTCAGGTATGCTTTTGCGTCCTTTACTACGTCTTAGGTAGCTGATTCATCCAGATGCTCAAACATACATATGGTTTAGATTATGCAATTCTGAGACTGATCTCAATGTTGTTGAATTTCTGATCTGCTGCTATATAGTACAGTACATCTTTTTGTTGTTAATTTGGCTAAACATGCATATGGCTTATGCTATATGTGTTAATCATAACTACAATTTGATGGTCTTATCATCTTGTTAAGTTATTACAGCATGATACATGCAGTAGTCCTAAGAATTGATTTCATGCATGCTAATTAGGCACCCATGATCTATTAAATGTTAAATCAAAATGAAATATCGCATTTTAGAGCTTCATATTTGGAGTGGAACACTTAATATTTGAAAATATGATTTTTATAGGCATGCAGGCTGCCAACTTCCTCTTAATATTACATAACTACTATGTTGTGTAGCCTTATGATAAAAGGATAACCTTTATGTTGTGTAATTCTTTATTGATTTTAATTGAACATAATCTGTTGTTAGTGTGTTTTCGTTCTGTTCTATCACCTACATGTAAAACAAGTTCATAATGTGCAAGGATGCTATGTGAATTCGTTTTCATGCTCTACATTAGCTGCAACTTCAAAAGCAACATGTATTATGCACATTAATTGGCTTTTTTTCTGCTTCATTAAATTTCTGAGTTTTTTTTTTTTTTTTTGGAATTTGTTTTGCAGATACAACATCCAAGGTCTAAATTGAATAGGTTTGACCTGGTCATTACTCCACGCCATGATTATTACCCTTTGACTCCTCAAGCACAGGAACAGGTACCTAGATTCCTACGGAAGTGGATAACTCCGTCTGAACCTCCGGATGGACATGTGGTATGTTGCACTATTTCTTATTGATATAAAAAGTTTGGTATGGTCTTGATTGTTTGATATCTTCTTTCAAAACTTGGACCTTGTAATCTATGCTATTATCTCACAAAAATTGCAGGTTTTGACAGTGGGAGCTTTACATCAAATTGATTTTGCAGCCCTTCGTAATGCAGCTAGTGTATGGCATCATGAGCTGGCTCTTCTGCCAAAGCCCTTACTTGTGGTTAACATTGGAGGTCCTACTGGTAATTTTTTATCATACATTGAAGCTCAGATTTTGTTTGTTAGTTTGATGGCTTCACTTCTATTGCCAGTTTAAAATTTGACCAAAAAGAAGAGTAGAAGTGAACAATTTATTTTTTTTCGTTTCATTAAAAAAACTGATTTGAGCTTGACATGATTTTTGTCTTAGGTAGGTAAAACTGGTTTTAGCTTGCTTTTATTTCTTTTTAGATGCAGTGCTTAAGCTTGATGCATGATTCTTCCTGTTAAAATGTATAGGTTGCTGTCGCTATGGGACTGATCTTGCAAAGCAATTAACTGCTAGTCTTTTTCGTGTGCTTGATACTTGTGGGAGTGTCAGAGTGTCCTTCTCTAATAGGACACCTGGAAAGGTATCATGCTATATAGCTCTTGGTTTATAATGGTTTCTTGAAACAATATATGTATTAACATTGTGACTATCTCTGCAGATCTCGAAGATAATAATTAAAGAATTTAGAGATAATCCAAGAATTTATATCTGGGATGGAGAAGGTATCTTTTGTGTGTTTTTTTTCATAGTTTATTTTGAGGGCTTAATTTTATGTGTAACAATTGAATGCCATTACCTGTAGGGCCAAATCCACATATGGGACATTTAGCCTGGGCCGATGCATTTGTTATTACGGCAGATTCAGTCAGTATGATTAGTGAGGCATGCAGCACGGGGTATGCATAAGAAAGCTGTACCTATTTTGGATGGTTCGGAATGTTATATTGTTTATGTTTGTGGCTAGCACTTTGACTTTATGAATATCTAATTTAGTTTCCAATATCAACCATGCAGGAAACCTGTGTATGTCATGGGATCTGAGCGCTGTACCTGGAAGTTGTCCGACTTTCATAAAACTATAAGGGAGCAGGGAGTGGTTCGGCCATTTACTGGCTCTGAGGATGTAAGCTAATGATCTTTTTGTCTTGCTTTTGGTTGGGGGGGGAACTTGAGAGAAACAAATTTTAGGAAGGAATGATATGTGAGTCTTACAACATGTTTGAGTGATGACATTCTTTTGGCTATGTCTTTTGCATTGTATTCATTACGTTCAAATTTATGGAAGTCAGTTCACCCATTGCATGTATATTTATCTCTGGTCTTACATATTTTATTTATGTGACTAGATCTTTGTTCTCATTTCCCTGTCCTTCCATTAAGTGGTTCGTACCCGATGTCTTGGGATGCCAGCATATCCATACTGGAACTTTAATTGTTTGATTAATGGTCAATCTGATCATTTAATGAATGCAAATCATGTTGTCTTTCAGATTTCAGAGAGCTGGAGCTACCCTCCTCTCAATGACACTGCTGAGACAGCTCGTCGTGTGCATGAAGTCCTTGCAGAACGTGGATTGAGACTGCGGCCGTAGCATGTGTTGATAATCTGTTGTTGTAAAGTTACTTTGACGACTTGTATTTTCGTTGATAATTTAATCTGCTGAAGTTGAGTTCTTTTTACCCGATATCAGGCATAGGAGCAACAGTAAGCTTTACAGACTCGGGAGAAATTTTTGTGTGTTAGGCAACGTGCTAAATAAAGGCTAGCGCTAATCAATTTAGTGTAGCCAGGAAAAAAAAAAAAGAAACAGGTTTAAGGACAAAAACAGAAAGATGGCTTGCGCTGGATGTCCAGCTTGCGGTATATGAAGAGAGGCAGGATTATTTTTCTTACCTATTGAGAGGGCTTTCTTGTCGGTGCACGAATTCAATTCCTTTAATAAAATTGTGTAAGAAGACCGGTGCTATACTTGATTGCTTTTGTAATTAGACTACGACATTTGATTGCAATTCATTTACACGCGAAAGAGCAAGTGGGGATTAAATTAAACTTGATCATGATTTGGTGCCAAGTCAACTTTTATGTTTTGTTTGTTCCTTTTTTCCCTCGTTGATTTCTCTGTTTATGATGTTTGCTAAATTCCTTCCGTAGGAATATGCCTTGTTAGATGCAGGACACGCAAGTCGTTTATATGTTATGGTGCTTACCTTCGCTCGTACTCCTAGAATTTTAGTTCAATAAAGGTGTTGATAGTCTGATTCTCTGTTTATGCTAAAAGTTGAGGCTACCCCAAACTTTTTCTTGTACAACAATGAAATCCATGACTGTCTGTTGTGTGTTAAGGATAATTCGTGCTAGAGCGAAGGGAAGAGGTCCGAGGAAATGAACCTACCAGGCCTGGTGCGTATAGGGTCGTATACACCGTGGTCGGAATCACTTCTGGAGTATGAATGGTTTATTAGGATTCGATCTTAAAACTGGCATACTATTTTCGTATGTAATAAGTGGAGCAAGTTAGCTGCTTGTAACCACTCCTATTTCTGACGTTATATGCTACCACCCTGAAGTCATTCCTGCAGCTAAACCATTAACTACCTCTCTTCCCCTTCAGCCTCTATATAGCTTGAACCCGTTGATAATTTTTACATCTGAAAACCTCTTTAAAAATTTTATTCGACGAAGTTAATCTCATTCTACTAGGAAATTATTTAGTTGTTCGGCCTATGGATTCAGAGAAGAGTGGTGAAGCCACACTGGTCAAAATTCAGGAGCCGAAGCCCGACTCTAAAGGAAAGGGTATTGCTGGTGCTGGTGCTCCTGCTCCTGTTGTAGTTGCTGCTAAGCCTAGAGGAGGATGGCGAAGGGGAATAGCCATTACTGATTTGGTAGTAAGGCTGTGTGCCATTGCAACCGCTTTAGCTGCCGCTTCCCTAATGGCGACCACCGAGCAGATTCTTCCTTTTTTCACTCAGTTCTTCCAGTTCCATGCTCAGTATAATGATCTTCCTACATTCACGTATGCACCAAACCGTTGAACTAACTGTATCCACGTAAAGCTAAATGCCTAGTTATTAATTGATTAGAACAGATTCAGAAGCAAAGTTGGAAATGTATAATATACATGTACATGGTGATTGCAGGTTTTTTTTGTTTACAAATGGCATAGCCGGTGGATACCTGATACTCTCCTTGCCATTCTCTATAATCTGCATCGTCCGGCCTCTCGCGAGAGCACCCAGGCTTCTTCTTATCGTCTTTGACACAGTATAGTCAAGCTATGCCAATATGAACTTGATAGATAAGCCAGTAAACATAATTCTAACTAGTGTTCAATGCGCAGGTGGTGGCTGCTCTGACAATAGCGGGTGCTTCAGCATCAGCTACCATAGTATACTTGGCTCATAATGGCAGTTCAAACACCAACTGGAACGCAATTTGTCAACAGTATAACGACTATTGCCAGCAGTCAAGTACTGCTGTGGTGAATTCCTTCGTTACAGCAGCCATGTTTACGTTTCTCAACGTGATCTCCGCTTTTGCTCTCAGAAGGAAGTGATCATCATCCTTGTCAATAAAAGCTTGCTGGTTGAAGTTGAATTCAACTAAAGAAAAGAAAGGGACATGGGTGGTCTTGGCTTTCGCTTACTGTAATGCATTGCATGTATTTGCATGCATATATTGTATGAAAGATGGTCCTCGAAGCCTTGAATCTTTCTTTATGCTACTGCAAATCATTATGGTTGTTTCATTTCATACAATATGGTATAAAGTCATGTATAATAATATTATATATATTTGAAAAGTGTATTTCATCCGCACAATAAAAATAAATGAGTTTGATCGATAAATGCACTTTTCTCTTCAAAAATAAAATAACTATTTAATTAAAATAATTGAATATTTATTGAATTAATTAAACAATTAATTTTTTTAAACAATAATTCATATATATATATATGATAATGAGAACTTAAATCCAAATACTTTACTTTTTTTAATTTCTTAAACTCTAAAAAGTAATCATATCATTAAATTATAATAGATTAAGGAGATAAAATATCAGCAAATAAACATATTTTGCTTTTTTAATCTCATATATTTTTTTTCTCATAAATCAAATACTTTATGATATTATAATATCACTATTTTAATTAAATTTGAATTACATGAATAAAATATTTTAATCCAATGATCTTTTAATTTAAAATTCCACTCTCATTTATTAAAAAGTATAAAAATGGTTTACTTTCGATGATAAATCGAAAATAATTTTTAATCATAACATTTTATAAAAATTTAAAATTAAAATATCTATTATTATCCCAATTTATAACTAATTTTACCTACATATTTTTTATTTAAAATAATTTAATACCTCAGCCTCATTTTTTTTGAATATAAGAATTATTTTAATAATTTTCAAAATATAAATATCATCAAATAAATTGATTTAAATATTTAAAATAATTGATGATTGATATTATGAAATAATATGTTTGATAATTGATTTATTAATTATTTACATAATTTTATATTTTATAAATACTGAAAAAATTAATTTTCTTAATTTTTGAAAAATAATTATTAATATAATGATAAAAACAAACTATAGACTTATTTCCAAAGACCATATAAATAATCCGAATTCATTCGGTTCGAATAACTTGGAAATATAAATGAAAATCGAAACCTGAAGATGTTAAAAAAGAAGCCACGTGTAAAGGAGTGGTGGTCTGAGAGCTAAAGGGTAAAGTCCACGTCATCGTCCCCCCCCCCCCCCCAACCCACCGTTAAAATGGAGCCTCCCATCCCCATTGCAATTCTCTCATGTCTCTCTCTCTTCTCTCTCTCTCTCACTACTCTCCTTCGCTCCCAAGTTATTTGCCTTTACTTTCTTTTCCTTTTTTTCCCCTTTTAATTATTATTTTACCGTTTTAAAATTAAATTAATTATAAAAACCCTAACAGCGACCCTCTCCTCTCTCTAATTGCCTTTCCCCTTTTTGCAGATCTCATCAAAAAAAATAAAAATAAAAAAACCCTTGGCCTTTTAATCAATCTAATCTCCTCTCCCTCTCAGGTGAGTCTTCCTTTCCCTAGGGTTTCCTATTGTCTATTTATCTTCTTTCCTCCTTTCTTTCTTTCTTTCATTTCGATTGCTATTCTGTTTTTTACCGCTCTTTCCTTTCTTTTTTCTTTTTACCCTTTTGAGTTCCAATTTATTCCATTATTATCAGTATCTCGTTGTCTTTGCTGGCTTGCTAGGAATCTTTAGGTGATTGAAAGTTGCATATTTTCTTGATTTCATTGATTTGATTAAATGAAAATTTTTTTCATCCTTTTGGAGTAAGATTGAATTTTGCCTTTTAATTGTGTTTTCTTGAACAACATAATTACTTTTTCTTTCACTGATTATATTTCTTGTATTAAGCAAACCAGATGGATGAGTAGACGTTATAGGAGTAGTTAGTGAGATTAGGACCTTAAAGTCAAGGTTTCAATCTTTTACCCTGGCTCGTGTGCTGCAAGGTGCAAGTTGTGGGAGTGACGCGTTTAAATGAAAGTTTCTTGTATTTTTATTGTCCCGATGATTAAAATTACCTGTCAACTCTTGTTTTATGTTTAAATTAATCATATATGGTTTCACTTTTTTTCATTATGTTTATTTTTATTTTTATTTTTCGGAGAAAGAAGAAAGTGATCTGTATTGTGGATTTATTTGTGGAAATGGATTTTCTTATGTCCAGGTTGAGTTCGTGAAAGGTGAATTTGGTATTCCTTTTTGTCTTTTCCGGGTAAAATTCGACTACTTTGAGAAGGTTATTATTGTTTAAAAGTTGGAGCTCTGGGTCTCATGAGAATTGTTAGGGGAATGCAGAAATTGTTTCACGCCAACGAGGAGCTGAACACGCTGGGCTGGAAGAATTCCTTCTGCAAAGGAATTGGCTTCACTGCCCCAAAAGCAAGAACACGTGATAAACCCATGATTACTAGGGTCTGATTCTGGATCATTTGGGTCGAGAATTGGTTTTTAGTTATCAGGATTTGAGAACAATAAAAATTTGACCAATGACTCGGATTTTGGTTCAACGAGGCAGTGGTTCTTCTTCAAACCAGAGCCGAGCAGGGTCTTCTTCAGCTGCTCGGCCAGATGCTCAGATTACATCTAGCCCTCAGGTCATTTCAGCTCCGAAAGATGAGGAAATTATAGATGAGGCACAGGAACTTAATGTTGTGGATGAGCTCTTGGGGTATTGCGGGAGTAACGACATCAAGGCTTCAAAAAATGATGAGCCATTCATAGAAAGCTTAAATAGTGATAGAAATGAGAGTTCAAGTGGTGAAACTGTTGATAATGAGAAAGTGGTTAATGTTGAGACTATCAAATCAGGGGACTTGATAAAAGGATCGGGCGGTTTGAGAATAGCGGAGAGACCTTTAGCTGAGAATGAAGGATCAAGTAGTGGTTTGTCAGATATTGGCAGTGGAAGCCCACAACCACCTCCCCCTCCTGTGCCACCTCCCAAGCCTTTGGCAACAAATTCAAACTCAAGGAGATCTGTATCAGGAATTTCAAATTCTTTACGAACTGGATCAGCTAGAAGAGCAGTTGCTTGGCCTGTTGTTTCTACTAGAACTTCACCAACTGGCTCACGGCCTTCCTCCCCTAGGTCTCATGGTGACAGCGAGGGATATAATAGTGCTGATGAGCAGAACCCTTGTTTTGGTTCCTCCTATGATGATTTGGTAAGTTCCTACAATGACTGAGCCTTGTCTTTATTATTACATTATGCGGGACAAGGGTTTTTATTTGATCAAGTGACAAGTTTGTGATAAGTACAATTTCACGGCTTCTATCGTTTTCATAGAATATGATTTCTTGATACTTCTTTTTTTTTTTTTTTTTTTTTTGCACCTGTGCTTGCACCTTGCTCAAAATCACCTAGCACCTTGGTACATCTTGAGGCTATTAGAACTATATCTATAATGTTAAACATATGTTTTATAAAGCTTTCGTTGGGAGTAAATATGCTTTGCTGTTTTCTATTGTCTAAATTTGTGATGTTGCATCAATTTCAGGAAAGAGAGCGCCAGTTTGAGATTGACATCAGGCGGTCTAAAGGATTAGAAGTCAAAAGAATGTTAGAAGATGGGAATTGTCTTTTTCGTGCTGTGGCTGATCAAGTCTATGGAGATTCTGAAGCTTATGATTTGACTAGACAAATGTGCATAGACTATATGGTAACAATCTGATTATTCCATGTGGATTGCTTAAATTCACCACATCAATTTTTAAATAGCTGGAATAGCTGAGTTTCATTCTTAAAAGGAAAATGCACCTTTACACATTGATTTCTTTTTTTTTTTTTGGATTGAGTGGTTAGTACTATTTATCTCTTGAAATCCTTCTTCTTTCTTGCCTTCCCCTTTGTTCTTGTCAATCATGATTGAATAGTTGCTGTAGATAAAGGATTTTCTTTTCTCTTAGGTGCATTTGTCTATGTTAGCGATTATCTTACTGTCAAGAATTTAGCTTCCTGATTCTTTTAGAGTTAAAGCATTACCTTTTATCCTAAAGGCATGCTTGCAATATTTCCATGGTAATTCATTGCTTTTAGTAGTATAAATAGCATCTTCCAGTCTTCAGTGATTCGTTGCATGATATTGTTAATGAGGTGTGGGGCTATGCTAATCTTTTTCCATTCATTCAGGAACGAGAGAGGGACCACTTTTCTCAATTTATAACTGAAGGTTTTACATCTTACTGCAAGAGGAAGAGAAGAGACAAGGTATAAATGTAGTTTCCAGTTTGACCTTTCATTATTCCATCATTTGAGGTGGTAATGGCAATTCCCTTTTGTCTTAGTCGTAGAGTTCTGCTATCACGTTTTATATTTGGGTGCTAATTGTTTCCCTGCAGTGTCTGCTCTCGATCAGTCCACATCACAACATGTTTTAGGTTTACTTTGCGCTTATAAGAAGGGTCAAATGCAACCAACTTTTTCGTTTTCTATTGGCAGGTGTATGGGAACAACGTGGAGATCCAAGCTTTATCGGAGATGTATAACAGACCTATCCATATTTATTCATATAGCACAGGTACTGTTTTACTCGAGCATTATAGATCTGATTGTTTTTCATTCATGAAATTTGTTGCTATTTACTACATGTTCTTACTAACCAAAACTATCAATGTAGAACCTATCAACATATTCCATGGAAGCTACAGCACTGATACGCCACCCATAAGGCTAAGCTATCATCATGGTAATCATTACAACTCTCTTGTTGATCCACGTCGCCTGACAATTGGGGCAGGACTTGGTTTCAGCTGTCTTCGAGGGGTGCGTCTTTTCTCCATTTACTCTTCTTGCCTTTGATGGTTTCTATTTCTGGTCATGGAACAAGAGACAAACTAATCGATGATTGCAGCTTATAGGGTTTTTGTTGACATTTTGAATAATGGTATTTCTTTTGCAGACAAATGTGGACAGAGATCAAGTCAAAGCTGCAATTAAAGCCCAACAAGATCAGCAGATCGATAATGCAAGTATTTTTATTTAGTAGTTCCGCATCACGTTCCACATGTTAATTTTTGGCTACCAGTTGCTAACATGATCATTTTTTACGACAATAGGCACTTTTAGCCGAGGGGCAGTTTTACTCGGATCTTGAACTTACAGAGAGAGAGATTGAACGTATGGTGATGGAAGCTTCTCGAGCAGAGTATCTGGCCAATGACAAGTTCAAGCAGCAGGTTGGTTGCAAAGAATCTTCCACGTCTGGTGCTGAACCATCATCATCTGGAGCAAGTAAGTGGGAGGTTTGGTTATGAAAGGGAATTTTCTTGTGAAACCGTCGTTGGCCATTATATGTCCAGATTCATAATTTTGATTTGATGATCTTTATGGAAAATTTTGAGCCTTTCATATCATCGTGGTTCTTTGTCCATTTACGTGGTGAGGAATAAAACATTCATACTATTTCTGTTTTGGTGTCAACTTGAAAAAAGCAGGGTCGTCGGGCAGCAAGACCAAGGTGGACAGTGGAAGGGAAAAGAGTTTACAGGATACCGTTCTTAGCAGTAGTATGCAGATGGTTTTGTCGATGGGATTCAGCTATCTCCAGGTGATGGAGGCATACAGCATATTTGGTGATGACGTTGATTCAGTTGTTTGTTACCTATTGGAAACTGGTAGCAGCAGACTAAAAGGCAAAGCAACGGAATGAGCGAGATGCCGCCATATCTGCACAACAGAGACGGGTGGCCTCTCATTTCGGGCACTTGCAAGTGCTAAGTAACACATGATGACAAAGATGGTCACTGGTGCGATTTAGATGAAGCTCTTTTCGGAAACTTGAAAAATGTACTAGAACAATAAGAATGGACAACTACTATATATGAAATATGGTATGGAATAAAGCAGGCGTCGTGTTTTATTAGCTGGGTGATCGAATGTTGTTTTCTCTCTTCCAAATTCATGCTAATGACACAGGATCTGACCTGGGACGAATTTTTTTCCTGAAGTGCCGCATCAAAACCCAACGGGCTATAACATTGAGAGTGCCTAATGATAACGTATGATGAGGGAGTTGAAGCAATATGTTTCGTGTGTAAGGCGCTGCCTAGAGTCACATAACACAAGCTTTTGGGTCTCTGTTGTGCCTAATCTCAAACTCCAAATTCCATAATGACAACAAAACGAATGCGAGTGTTACGAGGATTGACGACTAATGACACAAGTAGAGCATTAAATATCAACAATTTTAATAACATGTAGGCCAAGGTCACGCACAGATTAAAGTTGTACCCCTTCTTCCGATCCCTCACTAATCAGTCGGGCTTAACAAAGATGAGAGCCCATTTTCATCATTATCTGCAAGAATCGAATCGGCAACCCCACTTTATCCACACAACTCCAACGTGTCACATATCTATTGATCAACAACACATCCATGCAATCTTCTCTCTTCCACGAAAATCAATCCCATACAAACAATCCTTAAATCCATTTTGCATATTCTTGTTCAGGTAAAGCTGATCATTCAATTCCACAGCGTTAGCTAAAAATGGCAGCAACATTCGGCGCCTCATCAACTGTCATCGGCTTGGGCAACAGCTCATTATCATCCCCTTCATCACCCAAGAAAATCTGCCTGAGTTCAGGTCATATAATGTTCTTTACTATTACAAATTATGATGCCCAATTAAGCTTAGACTAATTTGCTTCCATGCATTTCCAGGGTTTCTCAAGGCACCAGCCGCGCCTAGAAATCCTCTGAGGGTACAAGGTGCCAATGGAGGAAGAGTCATGTGGTAATTATGTACTTACTTACATGTAAACTGATTTGAATGATATAAAATGTGAGATTAATCGTTGTCGTCGACAAATAAACAGCTTTGAGAGAGATTGGCTGCGTACGGACTTGAATGTGATAGGGTTCGGACTGATAGGATGGTTAGCCCCATCAAGCATTCCAGCAATCAATGGCAAGAGCTTGACTGGTCTCTTCTTCGAGAGTATTGGTGCTGAACTTGCTCACTTCCCCACTCCTCCTGCTCTCACTTCTCAATTCTGGTAAGCCCATTCACACACACTGCAACCGGAAAATGGCGGCAACATGTTGCTAATGGTAAAATTTTTTGAACAGGTTGTGGTTGGTTACATGGCACATCGGGCTGTTCCTGTGCCTGACTTTTGGTCAAATTGGGTTCAAGGGAAGGGCCGAGGATTACTTCTAATTTCTGAATGTATGGATGCCTGTGTTAGTCACATCCTTCTTCTGTATTCCCACATGTTCAAACTCTCTTTTCTTGTGTAAAACGTTACTTTCGTATTGACCATGGGCCAAGAAACCCCTGGAATGTCTTGCATCAACTCCATATAACGTGGGCGAATCCCGGATTCCGTTTCAAGGCCCAACGGAATTAACAGAATCACATATTTTAGTTTAAAATTATTCTTAATTTAGGCATGCCCATGAATTGATACTCGTAACGTGGGTATTTTTTTAACAATAAACGTATGTAGTTGCCGCCGAAACAGACAAATGACGACATTATTACAGGCAATGTCTGTGAGAGAGAGCAATAATCAGGTCATCACGTCTCTCAAACCTCCTCCCCCAATTCCCACAGATCCAAAATCACAGGACATTATCACATGACATTATCACTGCTCTCTTCCCAAAATATATAACACATAATTATTATTATCATATACCTATATCATGAATGTAATCATTATCTCTTTTTCAAAAGACATAACTATTACCTTTGGTACCCAAAGGTGATATACCCTCACCCCAAGGGCCCTCACACCCCGACCCGACAGGGATGGTGGAGGAGGTAAATCACGGTATCCAGCGGCCTCCTAGATGGAGATCCGGGGTCTTGGTGCCCACAAGGAGCCCACCCAGAGGGTGTAACTCCCACACTGCGGCTGCCAAGACTCAAACCATGGATCTTTAGTACCAACGTCACATCCGAGTACCAACTGGGCT
>CANYBF011759202.1:0-13055 GCA_948192965.1 Dalechampia spathulata | reverse complement strand
GATTCAACAATAATTAAGGGATTACAATGTTTGTATTTCTTGCACCTCTATTAAATGTGATAACACTAGTGCCATAAATCTGTCTAGGAATCCCATTTAGCATTCTAGGACTAAGCACATTAATATTAGACATCATTTTCTGCATGATAATGTGCAAAAAGGGAAAGTTGTATTAGAATTTATTGATATAACTCACCAATTGGCCGATATTTTTACAAAACCCCAAAGTGAAGAATGATTAAATTTCATCAAACATGAATTATGGATGATAGATGGGTCATTTTTGAAATAGGAGTGATTGGTGGACTTAAGAAACCTCAAGAAAATTCATAAAACTCTTTCAAATTTTTCAGTTTTAAGTCCCCGTACGACCGTACAACATTTGGTACGCCCATACAACATTTCAGTTTTCAATTCCTTCATTTCTGGCACTTTTTGGTACGGCCTGTACTCACTTCAATACGACCGTACGTCATGTGGTACAGCCGTACCAAATGTGATATGCCTGTATGCTTCATTTGAAAGAATTCTTTTCAAAATCCTTGTACGATCGTATGCTTGTCTGGTACACCCATACATGATCAAGAAATCCAAACGTCTGTAGCTCGTACAGCTGTACATCTCACCCATATGCCCATATGTGATATGTATTTTCAAGGCATTTTTGGCTCCTACAACCGTACGCCCAACCTGTATGCCCATACGCGACCTAAAAAATGGCTTTAAAAACCTCATTTTTCAATTTTCAACTCATTTTCACTCAGTTTTCTCTCAAATTTCCTCTGAAATATTCTCCAAACACACTCCCAACCTCTCACATTCTATTTGCTCATTCCATATTCGTCATTTCCAATTGGTTTTTCAATCTTCTAACTATTTTTCTATTATGTTTTTACTGTTTCATTGATTTTTAGTGCCTTTCTTCAATATTTTGATTTTCTAATTATTCTAGGCTATTTTAGCTCCAGGTTCTTTAGAGATTAGTGCTTAGGATTGTGTTTTGAACTTGTGTGTCAAATTTTATTGATTTCTGTGCAGGTTTCAATTTTTGAGTTTTAAAATAGCGTTGAAACTCTACCGAAATTTTCAAAACTTCTGTTTTTCACTATTTTATCAGTTTTTCACTATTTTTACTCATGTCAGCCCCTACTGATCATGTTGGCTCTTCCTTACGGAGAGTTAAATGCACTTGTCCTCTCGGCTCTAGCCCTCGTGGCTCTTCCTCTGCTGCCTCTGCCATCAGGACCTCTATTCTGAGTGAGAAAGTTTTCTCTCACTCTCGTTTTACGTGTCATCCTACACTCCACCAGACCGGACTAAAGGATGAGGTTCATGGTTATTTGGCCAATGTACATTGGTCAAATTTTACATTTCTTCCCAACTAGTACATTCAGTCTGTAGTATTAGAGTTCTTACAGACTTTTTCTCTATCTACTTCTTTTTCTTGTACTTTTTGTCTCTTCCATAGATATTATTCTCTTTCTGCTTCTGAGTTTGATGCTCTGTTTGGATTTCCCACTGATGGCATCTGTTGGTACGAGCATACCAGTTTTGGTACGCGCGTACCAAATAGCTTGGTTGAATGGTACAACCATACGGCTGACTGTACCTAGTTAGTACTATTTTATTGAGCTTAGTACGGGCATACCATTTGGGTGGTATGGCCATACGCGAGCTCATAGGAAAATGGTTTATCAGGAAATCTTTTTTGGTACGGGCGTACCATTGGGTGGTACGGCCGTACGCGAGCTCGCAGGAAAAGTGTTTGTTAGGAAACTTGGTTTAGTACGAGCGTACCAAATGATGGTACCACCGTACCACATTTCCCTCTTATTTTCTAACGGTAAAATTTGAATCCGTACGGGCATACATGTCTGGTACGATCATACACGACTTAATTGAAAGGTTTTAAACCCTTTCAAATGGCTATTTTCACATAGAACTTTTACATCTTTGAATCCAACAGCTATTTTCTATAGAGCCTTTCATTCCTTTAAGCTGTTATTATCTATTGCAAGTAAGTTAACTTGTATTTGTGTATTAAGCTATCAAATACTTTCTTTCATTATATTCCCACAACCTAAGTATTAGGTTTTATATTTATGGGATTGGTGTATGATTAATTCTTAGGGATTAAGTTGTATTTGAGAGCTTGTGAGGCTAATTCTTATAAAGGTTTGAGTGTGAGCCTAAAAACACTGGGGTTATTGGATTCATTTATGGAATCCATTATGTAAATTGATTGAAAATTAGTGGAACCCTAAGTTGAGACTTAGGAGAAAGTGGACGTAGACAAGTGTTTGGCCAAACCACTATAAATCATACGTGTTGCCTTCCGTAAGAGGATTTTCAATCCTTATGAGCTAGAAATGAAACCCAAGTGAATCTAGAGTAATCATCTACCACAATAAATGCATAGTGCATGTCACCTAAACTAACAACTCTAGTAGGTCCAAATAAGTCCATGTAAAGCAATTTGATTCTAGGAAGTCCAACCACATACTCACTCTTCCTAAGGTCTCTAATGTTCTTAAAGCCTGTGTATCCAAACCTTCTATACCATAGCCAAGAATCCTCGCTTATTGAGATAAGACACTTAACATTTTTATTAGAAAAAGAATTTAAATCATTAATATAAACATTTTCAATTCTTTCTCCTTGAAGTATGACCTTATCATCAAATATCCTATATACAAGGCAACCTTTTAGGTCAAAGACAACCTTGTATCCATTGTCATAAAATTGACTAATACTTAGAAGATTCCTTACCAACTGTACCAATTTCAATCACTTTACCTTTTGTATTATCCTCAAAAGTGACATTTCCACCATCCTAATTCTCCAAATGAGAGAATAAGCTTGCATTCCGCTCATGTGTTTTGAACATCCACTATCAAGATACCATTTGTTCATGTTCACCTTGGATCTCAAGCACACCTAACATATAAACATATTCATTTCATTTTAGGTACCCAAATATATTTAGGTCTTTGGGGTTTAGAAACATACATGTCATGAGGATTATGATTCCAATGACTTTTCCTTATATAACATTTATTACTAGTATGTCTCTTTTTACTGCAATAATGGCATATTACATTTCAAAATTTAGAATTATGATAAACATTTCTCTTTTTCTTAATTTTGGATGCATGATCATGTCTCATATTACATGGACAAGAGCACTTATATGCTTTATCATGTTTCCTATTAGGTCTACTGAAGTGATTTATTTGAACACCCTTGTTCTTACACTTCCTTTCACTATCCTTAATAGTTAAAGAGGATGCTTTTAGAAATATGGGTCTCTTAGATGAATAGGGAGAGCTTGGGTTGAAGCTAATTCCCTCTCTATCACCTTTAGGCTTTTAGCTTCTTAAAATGGAATTAATTTTAGCACTACCAACTTCAAATTTTGAAAGCTTTCTTTTAATAAATACCTTTCTTTTGAAAGTTATTCCTTTTAGTGTTTTAAAACTTCACTGTCCTTTTTCAAAATTATATTTTCCTTTTCCAAAATTTTAACCTTGGTTTTAAATAAAGTTCATCAACCAAACATTGCAAATCTTTATTTTCTTTTGAAACACTAGCTAGCTTACTTTTAAAAATCTTACTTTTAATTGTCAATTGCTCATACTTGTCTAAGATTTTCTAAAGCATCTTCCTCATCATTCATATCATTACTATAATAAGATTATAAAAAAGTATTAATCTTATCTTTATCAAGTTCATCCGTTAATGTTGTGAAACAAAGGTTAGTTGTGCCTTCATCATCAGATCCACTATCATGAGACTCATTATCATCATCCCAAGTAGCCTTCAATGTGTTCTTCTTAAATGGATTGAATGGCTTCTTAAGCCTAGGACATTCGTTCCTCGTATGGCCTAGTTTGTTGCACTCAAAGCAAGTGGTTAGATTCTTCTTGAACACTTCCCTCTTACTTTGATCCTTCCTTACTTCAAAAGGCTTCTTGAAGTCCTTCTCTAGTCTTTTATTACTCATAAAAAGATTCTTCAGCCTTTTCAAAAGTAAGGCCACCTCATCATTAATCTCATCTTCACTTATGGATTCCACCTCTTTTTCTTTCTTAGATGCTTTCAACGTAATTCCCTTGATTTTATCTTCTTCAACTCCTCACTTAAATGCAATTTTATGTGTGAGGAGTTTCCCAAGAAGAACATCGATCAATAAAATAGATAAATCATTAGCTTCTTCAATTAAGGTGACTCTAACTTTCTAATCCTTCTTAGGCAAGACTCTTAGAATCTTATTGTTGATATCTTCCTTGTGATAAACCTTCCCCAACTTCATGAGCCCATTTGTGATAACTATGAGCTTATTGTACATTTTAGAAATGCTCTCATTTACCTTCATGGTGAATAACTCATATTAATGAGTTAAAAGTTGCACTTTCTTCATTCAAACTTGGTTAGTTCCCACATGACATCTTTCCAAAGCATCCTAAACTTACTTGGCCATCACACAATGAGAAATATAACCATACTCCTTACAGTTTATTGCACAATAGAGCATGTTCATAGTCTTCTTGTTTCTAGCATTTCTGTTGAACTCTTCTCTAGTCCAAGTAGCTTTGGGCTTTAAAGTGGTGAAACCTTCATTGGTCATAGTTGGAGGAGTATAATCATTCTCAATCAAATCAAACAAGTCTACTCCATCACTTTCTAAATAGACTTTCATTATATGCTTCCAATAAGGATAATCAGTTTCATCAAAAAAAGGGGGGTCTTATATAAGATTAACTCTCAACACCTTAAGTTAACATTTGATCTTTAGTTTTAGAAGGTAAATTCTAGCACAAATAAGTACAAAGCTTTGATACCAATTGAAATCCCAAGAGGCAACACAAAAATTATAATGGTTTAACACTCAAATTGCCTATGTCCACTCTTCTAATATTCAACCTATGGTTCCACTATTTTCTTTCAATAATACAAGAAGAATTTCCTAAACAAGAAATTCAACCCTAGTGTTTTCAAGGCTCACACTCCAACCTTTACAATTGAGTTCAATCTCATAAGATTCTTCTCTTAATTACAATAATAAATCCTAATGAATGACTCTCACCAACTCAATACAAGAAAAGTAAATTAGGGTAATAAATGAAGCTTAAGAGAACAAAAAGCAAAGTAATAAGAGATGGAGTTGATTGCATAAATAATCAAGTTACTTACTTGAAGAGGAGTTTCCCCAACATTAAATATGCTTCTCTCATAATAGGAGTCTGTTACTTTAACCATTTAATGTAAATAGTTCTTTTGAAATGTTTTTAATTAAAATAAAAAAGTTATTATGCAAAGTTACATATAGCTGTATGCTTAAGGCGTATACCCATACAGCTCTTAAAAAGCTAAATCTCAATTTGAGCAGTGGCTTTGGTACAACCATACATAATAGGTGGTACGTTCGTACCAAACCTTCTATCAAACCAAAGCAATTTGTCAAAAAGCTTGGTGGTATGCTTGTACCAATTGTGGTAAGCCCATACACCCCTTGGATTTTACAAAAATATGTCAAAACTTAAATGAATTTATTGTTAACATTCAAATCAATAAGCATGAGGCTAACAATATGGATATCCTTTGCATAAAACTTATCAAAGTAAAATTTTTAAAAAATACAAGATGCTATTTTATAAAAAAGTAAACAATTAAGAGGTTAGAAGTAAGAGATGGTGCATACAAAACTTATGATGATGAAAAATACTGAATAAAAGAAGTTTCATGAGATAAAATTAAGAGTGCATTACCCTTTCCAATAGTGATAAAATCACCATTATGATGATGTTATTAACAAGATAGATCAATAGTAGATGTCATATGGTAGTTCATGCTAGTGTAAACAACCAATTGTGGCTTAAATGAGGAACCTACTCTAGCAACATGAGATTGTAGTACATGAAAAATGGATAAATTAGGGGATTTAAGCGTTGGACATTACATATCAAGATGACCAAAACTATAATAAATGAATTATTTGATTTGGAAGTGTATACAAAAGTTTTATTAGCCACAACTCCTACCTTATGACACTTGAGAACTATATAGGTTGGTAGGATAATGAGTAGTATAAGGAACTAAAGTATCAACCATAAGCTTGTCAAAATTCAACTAGGTTTCCTCACTTAAAAGTAATGCATAAAAATCATCATAAGATAAAGGTTGATTATGAGCCTCAATAGCCTTTACAAATGGATGGTTAAATGAGTTTAAACCATCAAGAATGTTAGTAATAAATGCATCTTATTAATTATTGTAAGACTCTGAGTTGATTAAAGATAGCCTTGGCACGATATATATAAATTTCAATAGAATCCACACCTTAAGTAAGATGTTTAAGTTATTTTTGCAATTGCTAAAGTTGCATATCATATCTAAAATAAGTAAGAGGATTAGCCATGGAGGATCGAAGAAAAAAAGTTGTTAAGCAATCAAGGGTTTTAATACCTTGACGAAGAATAAATTAGTCTTACCATATCAATATTAGAGTTACAATAATGCATATATAAGTGCAAATACACAAATGCAAGAAGATAAGATAGGCTTAGTATGTAAGATAAGATAGGCTTAGTATATAGATTATGATAAGATCTAATCTCAACAACTTATCAACCTAGCACTAATATACAAATAGAACTTATTATGTTAAAACCTTATGATAAACCATACAAATAAAATTTATTAAACATAGTATCTCATTATTATTAAGTATATTTGTTCAGAAATTCACTTAAATAAATTTGATTACATATTCAAACCTTGTTAATAAGTTGGTTTATTAGTTATTGATAGAGGAGGGATTGCCACTTCCTTTAAATAATTCTATTTAATCCTTCATTTAGGATGAATAAATGATAAGTTCAGTTTTCAAATTGAATTAAAATTTTTAAAATTTAAATTAAATTAAAATAAAATTTTATTAGTTTTTAAATCCATAATCTAGATTATAATGCATGTTGATTTGACTTGATTCATTTTTATCTTATCTTTTTTATTATTTTGATTTTCAAATGAAAAATCTTAACTTTTTTAAAATTAAACGAAATTGAATATTTATTAAAGTTAAAACTTTCAAACTAACTAAACCAAATTTATTGATTTATAAGTATATACAAAATATAGAAGAAAGCATGTTACTTATTACGCATATAATTTAGATGATACAATCTTAGATTGATACACATTGCATTACATTATGGATGTTTGAAGTCTTTATTTGGTTCTTTTTAAAAAAAATTATTTTAATTAAAAATAAATATTTATTTATAAATGAATTTTTATGAATGATTTTAATATAAAAATGTTAACATATATTCTAACCAAAATATAATTATTGTATAACAATTTATTATAATCATATTGTATAAAAAATGAACATTTTATATCAAAAAATTATGATAATATGGTCCACTAATTATATAAATACAAATATTAGTTTCTTTGAAAGAATCAAATTGAAAAAAAAAATGTTATTTATTTTTTCTTCAAAAATATACTTGAAATTTCATGGTAATATTTTGTGGCATTAATTAAGATGATAGTAATCAAGTTTTGCTATTTGTTTTAATATGTATAGACAAATAAAATATAATTCCTAACTAAAAATTTTAATATAAGAATAAAATAATTCTTTCTGATGGTTTAGGATTTTGCTTTTTACAAGTTATCCTTTATACATGGCAATTAGCTAATTATTATTTTTAAATTTGCAAATTAAAAGAATATTGTATAATTCAAATTCTTTAAATAAATATTTTATTTGATCAATTAAATTGAAAACGATAACCTTAAAATAATTATATCACTTTTAATAAATTAAAAAAAGTAATTAAGCATATCAATCATCATCATATTATATATATATATATATATATATATATATATATACATATATAAATATATATTCATACATACATATTTATCATCACACATATATTTAGGATCAATAAACATATTATCATATCATTATTTAAATAATATTATTTAATATTATATTTTAAAATTTTATCACTTTTATTCGAAATAACTTTTGTAATCTTTAAAATATCCTTTCAAAAAATATAAACCCAAAAAATTAATTAGATCTATTTTTTCTATTATTTCATGATTTTTCTTATTCTTCCACTTTTTTTCTTCCTTTATTGTTACTACTTCTTATTCTTCTTCCTTTATTGCCGCTCTTCTTCTTTTTGAATCTAATTTTTAAAAAATTTTTATATTTTCAATTATTTATTATATAATTTAATTGCATTTTTTTATTTTTTCTTGTATTTATATTTGATTTCTTCTATGGTAAATATAAGTAAATAAATATACCATAATGTATAGTATTTATGATATGTATACTATATATGGTATATATGATATATATTTATTTATCAATATATATTTATTTACTAGATATACTATATAATATAATATATATTTATATATCATATGCCATATATTGTATATATGGTATATATATATATACATATATATATATAACTAAAAAAATAAAAAAAAATCAATAATAAAAAAAAGAGTAAAAGCACAATCCAAGAGAAAAAGAAGAACAAGAAGAAGTATCACAATTCTATAAAATCAAAAGAAGAAGAATAAAAAAATCATCAATCTCATACAATCATGAAAAAAAAGAAATAGAAGAAGAAGGAAGAGAAAAAGTGAAAGATTTCAAAAAGATGAAAATGAAAAAAAAATAAACCAATAAATATAAAATTAAGGGTTAAAATGTAATATGATAATAAAAACTAACAAATATTTTAAGTAAAAGTCAAACTCACATGAAATAAAAGTAAAATTTTAAAAAATGATAAAATATTATAATTTCTCTCATATTTACTATTACTAGACTTTTATAACATGCATTGCACGTTTTTATAATTTATGTCACCCATAATTTATCATAATTTTATATTCTATTATTTAAAATTTTTTTATCATAATAGTATTTTTTATAATTTTGAATTAATATTTGTTATTTAATTATTATATATTTATAGAAAATATTGATTAATATCTTTATTCATGCTTATCAAGTGTTAGATTAATTTTCATATTTATTTCTGATAAGTTTTAAAAATTAATATTTTACTTCACATAAATTTTAAAAAATAATATTTATCTTTGAATTAAAATTGAAAGAGAGGGAAGGAGATGATAGACTTCTATTTTGACATCCCTTCTTCCCTCTTTTAATATAGTACGATAAACAATATAATATAAAATATAAAATAATTAGTAGGTAATAAATTAAAGTTTTGAAAAAATAATAAAATTTATGGAAAAGGGTAAAACTATCTTTTCCTTTATCCCCTTCCCTTTTTCAATATATTATAATCATAAAATTATCATTTTTACTTATTCTCTTCTTTTTAAAAATATTAGTAAATTTATGCTCAATAAATCTACTCTGCTTAGTTTTAATGTTTTGAATTTGAAAAAGTTAAATCTTAAGTTAACAATATAAAATATTGTATAAATTTAATAAATATCTTGTATTTTTCAAAAATTTAAAAAATAAAGTTTTTCATTTATATAATTTTATTATAAAAATTAGTTGTTATAAATGAAAATTATTACTATTAGATAATTAAAATAAAATAAAATTAATTTTTATAAATTATCTATTACAAATTTAATATAATTAGTATTTTTTAAACTTTAATAATTTAGATAATTAAATTATATAAATCCTAAACAATTATAAGATTACGACTAAAAAAATTAAATCATCCTTTGTAACTTTAATAAATACCTCATATTTTTAAAAATAATCACAAGTATTATTTTTCTTCATATAATGTTATTATAAAATTCAATTATTATAAATTAAAACAATTACTATTAAATTATTAAAATAAAATAAAAATTAGTGTCAATAAATTTAGATTATTTAATATACTTTCATTTTCTTAAAATTAATTATTTATAATAAATTAATTAGTTTTAATAAATTTAGCAAAATGATATAACCATCATTTCACTTATTCCTCTTCCCTTTTATAATTTTAATTACAAATTCGGGAGAGTATACTCAATCAATCTATTTTGTTTGACTTTTATAGTATAAGTTTGAAAATGTTAATATATATTTTAACAATGTCGGATATTTTGTAACTTTAATAAATATCTCATAAAATATAAAATAATTATTAATTAACAAATACAACTCAAATTAGTAATATTTATCTTTGAATAAAATTTATCTAGGAAAAAAATTAGTTAATATAATATTAATTATAAAATAATAAGTAATTAACAAATATAAATAAAATTAGTAGTATTTATTGAAATCCTTGTGGAATTGGCAACATGCACTTATAATGGTTTGACACAACTCTTGCCTACGCCCACTTCTCCTAAGTCTTCCACTTAGGGTTGAACTAACCAATCACAATCAATACAACAATGGATTCTCAACTAGAATCCAATTCCTAGTGTTTTTAGGCTCACACTCAAACCTTTACAATCAATTACAATCTCACAAACTCTCAATTACAATATAATGCCCAAACATTTATCACACACCAACCCAAGATTACAATAACCAACACTTAGGTTGTGAGAATAAAGTACAAAGAGAGTTTACAACACAAGATTGAGATTCTAACAAGTAAACTTACTTTTAAATGATGTTTATAGTTGAAAGAATACTTTTTTTTACAGAAAATAGTCGTTAGAAAAGTAATAACAATGTCTAAGTGTAAAATAAATCCATTAAAAAGACTTTAAAATCTTTCTGCAAATGCATGTACGACCGTACAGATACCCACACATCCATACCGATTTAAAACACAAGTATAAAAACTATGTGAAAGCTCAATATGACCATACCACAATTGGTATGCCCATACCACCCTGAAAATACTGATACATAAAAATTCCTGAGAGCTACTGTACGGTCATACCACCAATTAGTACGCTCGTACTGAAGCTTAAGAAAGTTACACAATATTTGGTACGCCCGTACCAAACTCAGTAAATCAAGACAAACTTAGTACGGTCAGCCGTATGCCCATACCACATAAAACATAATATTGGTATACTCGTACCACATCCAAAAATTACATATTAAATGGAAATTATCTTAAATTGATTTAATCAAAATACACACATCAAAATCCTGGATCTAACATTTATCTTTAAATAAAATTTATTTAGATAAACATTAGGTAATATAATATAAAATAATTAATAATTAATAATTATAAATAAAATTAACAGTATTTATCTTTGAATAAAATTTGTTTAGAAAAAAATAAGATAATATAATATAAAATATAAAATAATTAGTACTAACAAATTAAATCTTTTAAAAATAATAAAATTTAAGGGAAAGGTAAAACTACCTTTTTCAACATCCATTAGTTACAATTAATAAATTTATTTTATGCACTAATTTACATTAAATAAAACTTATTTTATTATTTATATTTGCTAGATTGATTTTTATATTTATTTTTAATAAGTTTTAGAAAATAATATTTATATTTATGTAAATTTTAAAAAATAGTATTTATCTTTGAATTACAATTGAAAGAGAGGGAAGGGAAGGATAAACTTGTATTTTCACATCCCCTTTCCTCTTTTAATATAGTATGATATATGATATGAAATTAGTTAATATAAGTTTTAGACTCTTTTTAGGTAATTTATTTAGTCTTTACAATTAATTTATATGTTGTGATATTTTTTATTTATTTTCAAATTATGTTTTGTTGGCACTATTTAATATTTTATTCTATTTTCTTATTAGGTTTTGGAGAAGCTGGAAAAGTTTGAGAAAAAAAAAAGTAAAAAAAAAAGTAGAAAAAATAATTTTATGGTAAAAAATATCAAAGCGACAAAACAAAATGAAAGGAGCAATCAAGAGGAGCACTTATGAGGAGAGTAGTACATGGTTTTTGGAGAGATTTTGGAGAGCATAAACAAAATAAGAAGAAAGACATAACAAAAGGGATGAATAAGAGAGGATTTAAGAAGCTTCATGGAACATATTTATTAGATTAATTTCTCTTCTTTTAATATGAGGATTGAGATATCATGATGAATATTACTTTCAGGGTTATGTTTTTCTTGGCATTTTTTGTTAATGAATGATTAACCAAAATTTTTAAATTATTAGACTCAAATGAAAGTTCATTACTGGAATTTATCATTAGCTCTATTTGATTTAAAAATGTTAGATGTAGATTAATAGGTTGAATGGTTGAAGCAATGAATGAATGTTTGATTGCTAGAGATAAGGTTAAATATATTTGTTAATTCCTTTATCAAGTCATTGCTAAATGTTTTAGGTTCTATTACAATTCTTTTCTTAATCTCAAGTACTTCAATATTTGTTTATATCTCTTGTTGTTTCTCTTGTTATGTTATTCTTTCACTTTGCTACTTTCCTTGTACTTTATTCTTTAATATTAGTTTAATCTCTAGTCCATTTATTGTTGATTATTTATGTTTCTTTTATAACATTATGATCAACTTATTTTGTTATTATCTTTTCCTTTAATTTTAGTGTACTATTCTGTAGATTTCATTTTTATATTTTATAACAATTAGTTTGCTTATAGTTTATCTTTTTAGTTTTTGCAGTTTAAGTATGATATCTTATTTGCTTTATTTTATCAAATTTTTATTACCTTTCAGCTACGTTCTTATGATCTCCTATTCTACATATTTTAATAACTAATCGTATGTTTGACATCTATTTTTTTCTTGATATATTTTTTTAGTTTATAAAACCTTCATTCTTATAATTATTTTTAGATTAAAAAATAATAAGAAAATGCTAATTTTTATCATGGTACTAGAGTTCTTATGCTTCAATGACATCTTATGTTAAAGTTATTGCCAGTACACCAACAATTGTAATACATGATCCATCTTAAAATTCATCAAGCTATTATTATTTTCACTTAAATGAGAATCTAGCTCCTGTTCTTGTTTCTCTAATATTAATAGATCCAAATTATTACTCTTGGGTAAGTTCTAAATAAATGAGTCTTTCAAAATTTATTGATGGTAGTTTTCTTATA
>CANYBF011759199.1:0-10729 GCA_948192965.1 Dalechampia spathulata | reverse complement strand
CATTAATTAAAATCATAATTTACAATACTGCTATGTCAAAAGATTCTTATATTTATTAAATTAACAAATATACATCTACTAATACTTATATACATATATATAATTACAATAACTAAATATATATATATATATATATATACACATATATCTGTATATTTAATAATAATAAACTTCACCAATTTAAATACTAATAAGTATATAATTATATATATATATATATATATATATATATATACCTATAATTAGGATAATAAAGTAATCTATCAAATCCCCTTAAAAAAAACTCACTTAATTAATTAATTACGTAACTTACTTACATAACAAAATAAATAAACTAAGTAAAATAAATCAATTACTTATATAATTAACTTACTTAATTAGTATGTAATAGCAATAAATAATTTAGATCAAATAAATAAAATAATTAAATCATTTACGTATATAATTAATATCATTAATAATACTCATAATAATAAAAATAATATTTGTTTAAAATAATTAAACATAAATTTATCTCTTTAACATAAAAAAAAATAAAATAATATTGTTAAAGTCCTTAATACTTTAAACAAGATAACATATACCTTACTAATTAATTTCACCGAGACATAACTAAACTAATTGTATTAAATAGAATCAAATATCATACTTTCACGTGAAAGTTAGCTTAATGAAGAGTAGTAATAATAACACTTCATAGCAACATAATTAAAGCTTCTAATCATAATTTATACTCTTAACATATCAATCATCTATCAAGCATATTAATTCATCCACTTAACTAATCATGCACTTTAACACAAGTATAATAATCATCTTAATCAATTATTAACGGACAAATTATGAAATGCCACTATGATATGTCTAAGTGGTGTGTGTGCGGACGTGACAATTCAACGTAGGAGTATCTTCATCACAGCTGATTGAGTATTTAATCTTGCTTATTATCCATAGATAACTACATCATCTATTTTAGTAATTGCGTTCTATATAGGGTGAATCTTTAGGTATCACTAGCAAATGGGTGTGACATGTTTCTCAAAGGTGGTTTCAATTTTACCTTGTATAAACATGATGAGCTAGTTTCTCAAAGAGATACATATAGTTAACATAGTCCTTTTAGATTCTTTCTCTTATCTTTTTCTCTAAAAAGTCTTCACTAACTTAAGTGTGAGAAAAATTACAAGAAAAACTTTTTGTATTTCATTACTAAATTAGCATTTCAAAACTGAAATATTTGTTAGATATTAAAAATGATTTTCTTGTGAAGTATCATTTTGAATTTATTACTTTCAATATTATCATACTTAAAACAATAATAATCTCATTTTCTTTTCGTTGAAAAATTAATTATCAAAAGCATATTTAAATACAAAAACTGTGTAATATAGTTAAGAAGAAATATCCAAAAATAAGGTAAAAAGATATTCATTAAATTTCAATAATTTTATGAGAGAAATCAAATAATATTATTTTTTAAAAAACATATATTACACTATTTGTTCAAATCATTAAATGCTATCCTGATACCAATTTAAAATTTTAGGGAATGAAAAATATGATTGAACCCAACACCCTCTTACAAGTGTACGACTTTTAATTATTACTTGTAGTTTATATGTAGTATTAAACAAAAAATCAGCTTAAATCAATCTCTTTTTTCTCTCTCTATTTTGGAGGATCACAAAAAGAGCCTTCAGCCCCTACTCGCTCCTTGGAAGATTCATGCATGTTAGTATCACAGACAGTAATTTTTCCCTCCTTTTCTCTTTACTTTATTACCATGTGAGCTTCATTGATTTGGATATCATTATGTAGGTTCGTCGCTTAAAACTTATTAAACCTTATATTACTCAAAAGCAAGATTCTTTGTGAATAAACAACGAGGGTACGCATCACTACCCCATGTATTTGTTAATTGCCATTAGTGTTGTGTTTAATCCGCAACCACAATATTTTTGATTAGTTTATTGCTCGGAAGTTAGAACTCCACAGTACTCTTTCCACTTTAGTATTAAATTAATCATAGCCATCTTCCTAATCTTACATGAAAGTTTCCTCCTTTAGGAAATCCCAATTCCAATATATATAATATAAATTATCACCCTTTTAGGAATGACGACTTTTTTTGGAGGAAGACAATTAGGATTTTTCTCCTTATTAAATTTGCAATTTCATGGCCCACTAGTTTTTCAGATTTACCCTTTTGGTCTGTCCCTGAAAGCAAGCTTTGAGGCCATGGTGGTGCCACGTTAGCCATTAGTTATGGAATAAAACGGGAAGATAATGAAGAAGAGGGAAGGAGTGAACCCTATGCTTCAACAAGGAAAATAATAACATAAGTAACACTGTGCAGTTACTGAGGGAAAGAGAAAAACCTCTAAATATATCTGTTGGGTTTTGTTTCGAACAATTCACTCTGTTGTTTTTAATTGTAAGAAATAAAAATACATTTTTCTTTCTTTCTTTCTTTCTTTTTTTTTTTTTTTCTGGAAAGCAGTTTTATTTATTTATTTTTATTGAAGGAAAATTTTTGAGGCTCTCATGCTTCTTGGTATAATGGTGTGTAAACTCATTTAAAAAGTCTTTGTTGTGTTGTGTGGTTCTCTTTTCAAGTTGGGTTTAGCAAGAAGAGAAAGATTCGTTATTGGTGCTCCTGGTACGTACTTAACCTTCCCTTTTCTATCTCTCTCCCTCTCTCTAGTGTATGATAATATTGGTTGGACTTGGTTTCATTGGTAGTGTTGCTTGTTCTGCACCTTTGATCCTATATGTTGAAAAGGGTATCCGTAATTTTCTTCTTTTTGTGCATAATTTCGTTCCATTTGTTTTTTGTTCTGTTAAATTTGATCGGTTGTGATGACGGTGTATAAAGTGCACACTGATAATATGATCATAAAAAAAAAGGAACTGTTATTCGAAATATGCTCTTTCATAGTTTCTAAGACCATTTTGGAATGGTTTTATTGTTGGCGATGTGCCTGTTGGTTTTTATGATGTTAAAGTTTGCGTACTCACCATCAATTTTATTTGCCTATCAGGTGATAACGTTATTTTCGCAAGCTGAGTTTTTGGCAATGTAATGAGGTTTTGATTGAAGCTGCTGACAGTGAAAATGAGAGAGCATGACAGAAGCTGGAGAATTTTCCCGTTTCTTGATTTTTTAGGTTCTGGGGTTAATGCAGCCTTAGGGGGATAACAATGGATGACTTATCTGAGTCTGCTTGGCAGAAGTCAAACAATTCTAGGGCATCAAGTACTTCTAGAGTCTCAGCTTGGAATCCGGCACCTCCATTGCGTGATTCTGTGTTTAGGAAGGAGATTGATAGGGTTGTGCTGGCGCGTGATAACAATAAGAACCTGTCTGAGGGTTACAAGGATGAAGTAGCAGTAGACCCTTTTGGTCGGACCGTAGAATGGGGTGATGTTAGCTTGAGGCAGTGGTTGGACAAACCTGAAAGATCAGTTGATGAATTTGAATGTTTGCATATATTTAGGCAAATAGTTGAGATTGTAAATGTGTCTCATTCACAAGGAATTATTGTTAATAATAATCGGCCTTCATGCTTTGTCATGACATCATTTAACCAGGTCTCCTTTATTGAGTCCGCTTCTTGTTCGGATGATTCTTTGGAAGATGGATTAAACAGCCAAACCTTGGAGGTTAAAAAATCATCTTCTCTTTTGGCTAATGACATGTTCCAGTCGAGTAGTAGACTAGGAAGTGAAGATTACCAGCCTGCATCTACTACGCCAATGAATGCTTTATCAGAAGCTAGTTGCATCCAGTCAAGCTCAGTTCATGCAACCCAGGTACCAGTGGGGGAGGGTACTGGAGAAGATAGAGTCATTGATAGGAGGAATTTTGAACAAGAAGAAGAAGAAAGGAAGCAACCTTTTCCAATGAAGCAAATATTAGGCATGGAGGCCAGTTGGTACACCAGTCCTGAAGAGCTTTCTGGTTCACCAAGCTCTTGTGCTTCAGACATATACAGATTGGGAGTTCTCCTATTTGAGGTTCGTAATAGAAACACTGTATGTCTTACATTTAAGATTTGTATAGAAGGATTCCGAGTCATTTGTCATGGAAATTGCTTTTACTCTTTTTCCTACACTCACATGTAATATAGTTCTATTCCTGAACAGCTGTTCTGCCCATTCAGCTCAAGAGAAGACAAGAGCAGAACTATGTCTAGTCTGAGACATCGGGTTCTTCCTCCTCAACTACTGCTGAAGTGGCCAAAAGAAGCTTCATTTTGTCTATGGTTGCTTCATCCCGAGCCTACCAGTCGGCCAAAAATGGGGTAGATATGCATTACCCATTCCTCTATTTGCATTGCTTTTTGTATCTTTTAGCATTAAGGCATTTGTATTTGGGCAATTGTATATCTAGGTTATAGCTTTTTCTCTAACTGGATAGTGTAAGTTGGTTATGCAATATATAGAAACTCTACGGACCATAGAGAGTATTAGGCCAAATTTACAGTAGCAACCACATAAAAAGTGTTGGAGCACATCTTTAACAAAATCAATTAGCTTGTGCTAGATTTCATTCTACTTCATTTATATCACTTAACTTCCTCATATTGTTTTCATGTGGGATTCTCCAACAACCTACATGCTCTAACAATTGAGGATGATAACTTTATATCTGGTTGACTTGGATATAGCTTTTTTTTACATCAGTATCTACAGTATGTGGCATTAGTGTGGGTTGATCATGTTCGCATTGACATATCCAATTCCCTTTTTTTTTTTTTTGCCTCGCTTGTCAACTCAAAATAGGTGCTAGTAAAGCCCTCTAAGAACTCTAAACATTGGTAGCATTCTTTTTTCCTTTCCGTAAAATATATATGGCTTTAGTGGACTTTGTTGTGTATTTTACTGTTATTTCTCAAGTCATTTATGCCTTTCATGAAACTTGTTACTTAATTTCCAACCACATGGACATCTTTTCTTCATATACATTTAGAGCAATCTTGTTTTACTTATCTCATTGCGATATGTAATCTTCTCTGACATCTCTCATCACGTAAAGAACAATTATTGAATTCTATGGTACCTAGCACTAAGATTCTGCAATGCATGTTTGTTTTCTGTAACAGTGAGTTATTACAGAGTGAATTTCTTAATGAACCGAGAGAGAATCTTGAAGAACGTGAAGCAGCGATGAAACTTAGAGAAAGAATAGAGGAACAGGATTTATTGCTGGAATTCCTTCTTCTGCTACAACAAAGAAAACAGGAAGCTGTAGATAAGTTACAAGATACTGTATCTCTTCTGTGTTCTGATATTGAGGAAGTTATGAAGCATCAAACTTTTCTTAAGAAGAAGGGAGGGTCTTGTACAGAAAGAGGAAAGGATGATAATTTAGTATCAAATCTCCCTCCGTTGAGTATGGTTGATAATGATGATTCTTGTAGCTTGGGTTCCAGAAAACGAGTTCGGCCAGGTATCCAGTTTTTTAATGTGGAGGGATTTGATGACAATCTGGATGAGGGCCAGAACTCAGATATGGCCACAGGAAGTCAAGAAAGTCTACTTCTTAAAAGTAGTCGATTAATGAAGAACTTTAAGAAACTTGAGTCAGCTTACTTTTTGACAAGATGCAGGCCTATTAGATCATTTGGGAAAATGGTCGTTAAAAATTCACCTATAAGCAGTGATGGGAGAAGTTCTATCGTGGCTACTGAAAGAAGCTCTATTAACAACTTAGCACCAAAAGAACAGCACATTGAGAGTAGACAAAGTGGATGGATAAGCCCATTTCTTGAGGGCTTGTGCAAGTACTTGTCTTTCAGCAAGCTGCAAGTTAAAGCTGATTTGAAGCAAGGGGATTTGTTAAACTCTGCAAACCTGGTGTGCTCTCTTAGTTTTGATCGTGATGGGGAGTTTTTTGCAACTGCTGGTGTGAATAAAAAGATAAAAATATTTGAATGTGATACAATAATAAATGAAAATCGTGATATCCACTATCCTGTAGTTGAAATGGCTACTCGGACAAAACTAAGCAGTGTATGCTGGAACTCTTACATTAAAAGCCAGATTGCTTCAAGCAACTTTGATGGGGTGGTGCAGGTAGGTCAATTCATTAAATCTTTTAGCTTTGCCTTGTGTGGCCTGGTATGATATGTAAGCATATATAAATGTATATTCAGGTATGGGATGTCACAAGAAGTCAAGTATTAACAGAAATGAGAGAACACGAGAGGCGTGTATGGTCCATTGACTTCTCATCAGCAGATCCAACAATGTTGGCTAGTGGCAGTGATGATTGTTCTGTTAAGCTTTGGAATATCAATCAGGCAATTCTATTTTTGTACTTGGTGGATGTCAGCATTGAAACTAAACGTACTAATGTCATCTAATTTCTCATTTTGTATATTTGATTATGGGTGCATGATAAATTTTATGGGTTGCTACTGCAGGGTCAAAGTATTGGTACAATCAGAACAAAGGCTAATGTCTGCTCTGTTCAGTTTCCCTTAGATTCTGGACGTTCTCTTGTATTTGGTTCTGCAGATCATAGAGTTTACTATTATGATCTTCGTAATGCAAAAGTTCCTTTATGCACACTGGTTGGACACAATAAAACTGTCAGTTATGTAAGGTTTATAGATTCAACAAATCTCGTTTCTGCATCTACGGATAACTCTTTAAAGCTCTGGGATCTGTCGATGTGCACATCTAGGGTTATTGATGCTCCACTTCATTCATTCACAGGCCATATGAACATAAAGGTATACTCCCAGATTATGTCCATCATTGTACTCTTGGGCCCTCTTTACTTGTTGAATATTTTTTCTGTCTTAATATAGGCAAACTTTATCATCTTCAAAGCTAATTTTAAGTTGCCCTATAACCATATGACAGAAAATTCAGACCCCACTAATTACTTGGTGTTCAAAATCTCATGGTCACTGTGGCTTTGGACATTATAAATACAGCATTATTATAGCTTGCATTTCCTCCATCTGAATCAATTTGGCTAAAAGTGAAAGTGGCATTTTCTTAAAAATTTCCATAAACTGATTTATGTGATTTTATGATGCAAGGACAAATTAGATGCTATCATTCCAGATTTGTGGGTACTTCCACAAATACCCACAATTTTAATGATAATCTCTATTTGTTTGTAAGGTTAATTTTGAATTTAGTTGATGTTTTTTTAATCTCTAATCCATGGGCCTATAGGTATCGTTTATGGATGAGTACAACTGTAAAAATTTCTTTTATTAGCGTTGCCGTTTCTTTTTCAAGTAAGCATAGTTTATTGAGTTTTTTGCAGAGCAGATGAGTAGAGATGGAATTTATGGTGTTGACACTATGTCAGATGATAAATATTATAATGCTTCTTTGTCCGCCTGTTCTTGTAACGCCATGACTAATACAACGATGGAAACACCTTATTTACATGCTTTTTTCTTTCTTGTGAAAGCTTCATCTATTTTCTGTTTATGTTTTGCAGAACTTCGTAGGCTTGTCAGTGTCAGAAGGTTATATTGCGACTGGCTCTGAAACAAATGAGGTATTGCCATAATCTTCTAAGTCACATTATCTGCAGGTTCTTTTTTCTTTGGTGAAGCTACGAGTACTTGTCCTGCGAACGTATTTGATATTTGGCTCCAATTACTGTTACGAACTCAAGATCATTTAATGCTATAAGCAATTGGTTAGCCAGCTCACTTGGGTCCGCTTGGCTTAAGATCAGGAGGGGAGCAGCATGCAAGTTTTATAGGCCTTTTATGCGCTCTGTTTTCTCCTTTCAATAGTTTTTCGCCTTCGAACTTTTATTTATAATCTGCAAAATCTTGTGTGGTATGCGGTTCCTTTTGTTGCATAGACATAGGTGGACTCCTAGAGATGAAACTCTCCATTTCTATTTTTACAGATAAAGATGCTTGTTAAAATTATACTAAGTTATAACGTTTCACAGTGGACCTCTTTGCGAATCGCACCTATTGAATGGTGTGCCAAAACTTATGCTAAAGCCAGTTTAGCCATTAATTTACTTGCTGAATTTGGTTTCTATGTGAACAGGTTTTCATATACCATAAAGCTTTTCCCATGCCAGCATTATCATTCAAGTTCAACAACACAGATCCAATATCCGGCCATGAAATGGATGATGCTGCACAGTTTATTTCTTCTGTTTGCTGGCGTGGTCAGTCCTCTACATTGGTTGCTGCAAATTCTACAGGGAACATAAAAATTCTGGAGATGGTATAATTCAAAATCAAGCATGATGCATAATACAATTCAGCCAAAAGAAAGAGGAACGATGGAATTAGGCTGAATAATCAAGATCGATTTAGCAGAGTGGGGATTGTGAAAGCTTGATTAGGGACTACCGGTGGTTGATGGTCTGGGTTAGAGAAGAAACACAATTTTTTTGACTCAAGATAATAGAGAATGTGCAATTCGTCAGTCAGTTGTACTGTAGATAAAATTCAGGGAAAGGGATAGGACATGACATTGCTTGTGGAATTTTATGTGATGGCAAGATTTTCATTAAATTTTAAAGTTTATTTTTTTTCCAAAAAAAACGATAGAAGTTACACGATACGTCTAGAGGAACCGTAGCAATTGTTGGGTGATGAAGATAATAGCATGCATCGAAGATGCGAAAAGAATTGGGCGCGTGGAGATGATGTTTACTGTTGACAGGGAACCAGTCGAAACAAAGCATGCAAAATTGGACTGAAATGCCTGATTCTGTGGTGGAAATGCATCATTTATTAAAGAAAATGAAACGGTTCATAACTCATTTAGGCCAAATGAACAAATAAAGCAAATGAAAGTTGGGATTCTTACGGTTAGAAATGTTGGAAATGAATATGATACAAATTCAGCCAAATTGATCATACCAATAAACAAAGTTCTCGGATTCTCCATAAGAAAACTTTTCCAACCTTGGAAGGTTAGGAAATGACTTCAGAAAAGATCTCTTTGAAGCTGTTCCAGAATTTTCACGTAAGAAAGTTTGCGAAATGAAATGTGTAGTTGGACCAATTACAAATCCTGAGCTAAAACACTTCCGAAGCAACTTCCAAGTTTTTATTCAAAATCATGTGGATAATAAAGGCAAGTCCATACATCAAACCCCTGGTTATTTTGACTTAGATTTGTTTTGTTTAGAGTATTTTAAGTCATGTGAGTTGGATTGGATTTGAGTGTAAAAATAACCATCTACATGGCCTTCAACTTCTTCGTTCATCCCTTTATCATCAACCAATATCTCCTTTATGATTGTTTTCACTTAGGAGTGCATCTTTTAACATTAGACTTCTTCATTCATCTTTTCATCCTCTTTCATTAAGAACTTCTAGCACTACTTTCTCGTCTTAATAACCATCATTAATTGGTATTCTTTCATCCACACCATTGATACAAAGATGTTTTAGGTGCGAGGACATGGCAAACCTTATTAATCAATTTTGCAATTAAGAGGAGAATTAAGGAACTAGCTTTAGGCATGTTTTTATTTTGTTATCTTTGATGTAAAATCCCATGAATAGGACTGGTCATGTGTTGTTAAGATCATGTAGAATTTTGTAATCGAAATCTAGAATAAGAGTCTTGCTTTCTTATGTTTTCATGCAAAAGATTTTTCTATTGAATCGCAATTGAGTTATTCTTTTGTATTTTAAAATCTTATTTCTTTATTTATTATATTCTTGAGTGCATATTTGAATTAGGTTCAAGGGGGAATTCTATTTGAACTCATGTTGTATTTATGAAGTGTTCTTGGTTATATGTACAAATTTATATTTTATTTTGGTTCAAGTTGAGTTTTTGTTGGTTAAGAAGTTCTACGAAAATTTTTATTCATTTGGTATTAAAGCTTCAACTCATTGAGTAAATCATGTATCGTTTTCCATTTTCTAACGTTTTTCATCATATATTGCTATGCTTGTGTTTTATTTATTTTCTAAATAAAAAAATTGCATAGTTTGTTTGTGCTTTATTATGCAATCTTCTCCATTCTTTAATTTTGATGGACAAAATTCAAGTAAATCAATCCCAAGTTTTGTACATCATTATAAACTCTTTAGAAAAATGAAATATTCAAACCAAGTATTGTACTTTGTGCTTTTTAGCTTGAATTATGTCAATTAAGTTCCATTAATGATCTAATTCACCTTATTCCTTTAAACATCTTTATTTTAGTTGAAATATATTGAAATATTATCATTCTAGTTGAAATATATTGAAATATTATCATTCTTACGTTGGGATTCCAAGTTAAAGTATGCAATGAAAACATAAATTTTAAAGTAATCCCATGGCGCTAAGGTGTTGTTAATTAGTTGTGTTTAAAGGAAATAAGGACACTACAAAAAATGTGGGAAATTGCGACGAAAATTTACCGTCGCTAAAAGGGAATTTGCCGTCGCTATATCATATAGCGACGGATTTAAAGACGGCAAATTTCCGTCGCTAAACCATTTGACGCTAAATTATCCGCGACGGATTAGCGATGACTTAGAGACGGAAATTTGTCCGTCTCTAATCCGTAGCTATTTAGCTACGGATTAGCGACGGAAAAATTTCCGTCTCTAAGTCGTCGCTAAATAGCTACGGAATGTTTCCGTCTCTAAATCCGTAGCCATTTAGTGACGGTTATTCCGTCACCAATTCCGTAGCTAAATGACTACGGAATTTCCAGAGATCCGTAGCTATTTCCGTAGCGATTTTAAAAATTAATTTATATAAAAATTATAATATA